>WEDG01005405.1:0-51987 GCA_017591395.1 Schistocephalus solidus
CATGCACCTTCCGCATTCATTCCCTCTCTTGTAATCAAATGAACCATGTAACATTGGCCTAGGCGGTTGGCGTCTACATGCATGTTGAGACATGATAACCAAGTTCTCTGCTAGATGCACAACCGTCGGTTACTTCACTCGACACCTGGCATGAGGTATGGAGGCCACGTTATAAGTCCACTGTAGACTCTGCTTTTTGGACTTTCTGTCTACTGGACCATGTGGAGAATGTGCCACGTGAGTGGAGAATGTGCTGTTTGCGTGTGCACACGTAGCTGGCGCTAGCCGAAGATGACATGGCTGGCAATGTTGTCAGTTCCAGTAGTGGATGGCTAGGCGAGAGTGCGTACATGGAAGAGTGGCACGCCATGCTGTGTCGCGCAGAGACAGGTTTTGGAGGAGAGAGGAGGTGTCAGCAGAGAATGCATAGGCGAGAGATGAGAGGAAGGAGAGGGTGGAGTAGAGTAGACTTGGTGAAGTCTAGTCATAAGTGTGAACTGTAGGCGCGGTGAGAGAGGACGCAAGGAGGGCGCTGTGGTGCAGCAGTGCGACAGAGACATGTATCTTTCTTTTGGATAAATGGGCCAATCCTCGAGGTAATGCAATACGAGGCCGACCCGTGGACGGGGTTGAGCAAGCTCATAGCACCCGTCCGGTAGGGAAAAATACAGGTAATTTCGTTGGTCTCAATTTAGAGACCGTTGCAGAAATTACACTGCAAAGAACAGATACTACACATGATCTTAGCTCAGAGAGCCGAGAAGCGATAACCATCCACGCCCATTCCACATGACCCCCTCAAACTCAGTCCTGCCTCCTGCTGCCCACCTCTTCTATTAATCACAAGGCCTCCACTTCCTGCAAGTATTTTTGCTACCGATATGTAGGCAATTGATGACACTCATAAATTCCTTCTTCACTTCACCACCTTACTTTCTTTATTTACACCCAAATTCACCTTGCGCTTCTTATCTGCCTTCTTATACTACTCATATACTACTCTGGATTTTTGAATCATTTGATGAAGTCTAAAGGCTCCATCCATTGGCAGCCACAGCATCGCATGCAGGCAACACCAGATGCTGTTGGCTCAAAAAGCACCGTCACCTACTAAATGGAGTTTTTCGAGATGATCATGACGCAGTGCTCTGAAAAATTAAAAAACCACTATATTATGCTATGCCCAGATCCTTTATAACTTCCAGGAACATTTATTGTGTGATCTACTTTGGGCTGCTGAACGCATCTGACTGCAGTAAGATTGAAAACGTTCAGAGTGTTTTTACTCGAAGACTATTTTCTCTTCCTGGATCCAGTATTTCTTATACGGATAGATGCCAGTTAGCAAACATTAAACTTCTCTGGGTTAGAAGACTCGAAGCCGGTCTCTGCTTCCTGTTTCGCGTTAACTTTAGCCCAAATCTCCCGCGAACTAACGCTCTCGCTCAGGTAGATCGACCCTATGCCACTCGTAATTCCTCCATTATCATTTCACCACCCCTTAGCTCCAAAACTAATCATTCTCAGTTTTTTGCCTCCTAATACGCTTTCATCTGGAATAATCTTCCACTGCACATTAGGTTGTCGTCTACATTAGTTATTTTCAAAAACAAAAGTACGCAAACATTTAACTTCAGAAGATTTAAATTCTAATTGTCTTTTTCTTCCCAAACTCACAACTTTTTGGATTTTGAAAAGGTTCCTCCTGGTATTTGGAAGCAGCTCCCTTTATATTATATTGGTCTCTAATTATATTTCCATCATCCTCTGCAGAGTCAATATTTGCATTCACTTTTTCGTTCCCCCCTTGAAAACTAGCATCGCTAACTCTTGACAACCTTGAGACTTTCCTCCGATTTTGCAACCCCGACGATGGTCGCCAGGTTCAGTTGATAATCAAGGCGGGTTCTGATGGTGTTGCCTGTTTGATTGGTGGACTATGCAGTCAGCAAGGTCGCAATCTTTCAGAACATTGCGCCCTGATTGTCTCCAAAGCACGCAGAACTGCCGGGTTTATCCTCCGAAATTTTAAAACTATTGATATTAGACTTCGCCTTTATAAAATGTACGTTAGACCTGGCCTGGAATACTGCTCGTTTCTATTTTAGCCTTCTGCGCGCTAGCGAACGGAAGAAAATAGAATCGGTCCAACACTTCTTCACGAAAAGAATTTTATCGTTGAAGCACCGTAATCTGTCGTATCAAAAACGCTGTGGCCTTGTTAACATTGATCCCTTATGGTTTCGCCGAGTGCAGAAGGGACTATTTTTGCTTTTTAAGCTTTTGAATAATCGTACATCTATAAGATAAGATAATAGGTTTATTGATTTGGCACTGCTTGGCGCCGTCAAATCCTTAGAACACAGGGAAAAACCTAAAAACAAACTCCTCTTTTTCATTAAACACTTAAGCTTTGGTTTGTTTGTTTTGCTTAAATAGCAGTGTTGAAATGACGAGTTTGTTTTTAAGTAAAAAAACCTGTTTTTCCAAGGTTTAGAAATAGCAAAAAAATGAAGTTAAAAACAGCTATACAGAATGAAGATGAATGTATCAGGGAAATAATGTTTAGAGTCAAGACTAGTCTGTTATTGACGTTCGAGGGTATTCATTCATTTGACAGAGGTAGAAACGTCTGCGGTCGATTCGAAGGGATAGGTACTTCCAATCAGATGCGAGCGCAGTCGATTCCGGTGTGGGGTCTGCCGAATAATTAGACTTAGTTGACTGATTGCTAAAAAGGTGAAAATAGATTAGGAGCACGAAGAGTTCAACGGTAAGAAACTTTCAATGCAGTCATACAGTCTTCATATTTGTATTATATATCATAGTGTTGATTATGTTTGATCTAGCTGTATGAAACCGCTAGTACCATTCGTTTCATAAAGCTATATCAAAAACCTAGACGATGCGGCTCATTGCACATTCGAATGACATAGAGCATAAATGATGTTAAAAATGGAAAAAAACATACTACTAACAGACAGAGATAAAAAAATAATAAGTTTTTGCAAGTTAGTTTTTAAAAGCAAATTGTGTACTAATCATAAAATTATACATAAAAAAATAAAGACGCTATCCAAAAAAACATTTTTAAATGTAAAGTTATCATAATTTTTTTAAAATAGTTTTTAAAGATAGAAAAAAAAAGCTGCTTTTTAGATAATGGATATATAAATCATTAAATTGAGAGCCCTTGTGCCTAGCCAGAAGATAAGTATTTATGAGTCTTGTAGGTCACTAACCACCACTTATAGCTTGCCCATAACCAGAGGGTGTAACACATAACCAGATGATAAGATTCTTAATCTCTGTGTGCATTGCAGGTCGTCGTAGGTGGTTTATAAAAGGACATGAAATAACTAATCGTGGGAGATTCTGGCCTGAGTATCCGGTTCTAGTGAATGGCTATCATCGCACGCAAAAGTACGTTTGGATTTTTCAGCTTGACTTCTAGGTGCAGATAATACAGCTCATCGGGAGAACTCAGGATTGAAGCAGCTATCGCCAACAGTAACTGCCGCGTCAGAGCCCTTTCGGCCCGAATTCTATGTTGAAGAACTGAGTTGAAAAATGTCCTATCTTATTCAAAAAAATAGATGTGTGCTATTATTTAACATATATTGTTTGATTTTTATTTTAAATTCTCGTATGGTTCGACTATTTCTAATAGAATTTGGCAGGGCATTCCATATTGTCGCGTATCTTATGGAATAGAAGTTGGATCGTTGGGCCTTTTTGAATTTCGGAATTTTTTTATAATATTTTTCTGAATTTCTAGTGTCTCGGGGACCGTTTTGATTTGTTAGTAAATTCATTCTGAGAATATCTTGGTCGTGTGTGATTTTGAATATAAAAAGTGAGACCATTTTTTTGAGTCTTCTGATCCAGACGGGTTGAAGACCATATCTATCGTATAGTTCCATGTATGAGCCTTGAGAGGCATCACATTTGGATAAGGATCTGGTAAAAGCATCTTTGAATGGCTTCTAGTTTCTTTCGGCCATCTGATGGCATAATGCCAAAAAAATTGAGCAGTAATCCAAGAGAGGTAAAACGTACATTTTTATATAGTCTTGTCTTTAGGGCGGGTGAGGAGAAATTTTTTTACAAATGAATCCGCATAGTCTAGTGGCTTTTGGTGATATTTGTTTTAACGTGGGGGATAAATCAAGAGTATTTGTATAGCTAAGAGGCAGCTTGTGAGGCAGCTTGACTATCCTCGGCGCAGCAGTCATCGCAATGTCTTTTTATTTCTTCCATTAGCTCGCACAGTTAAGTATCGACGATTCTTTTCGATAAACGCCATGGCCATGTGGAATAAACTTCCCCATAATATAAAAGTCCAACGGAGTTATTCTTTGTTTAAGATTACCATTACTAGTTTTTTGCATTCAGAACAGTTTCCAAGAATTCTGGGCGCCGACACGGTAGAATCTGTTTTCCTGTTCGACGGAGTGCGCGGCATCTGAACTCGATCCCAGGTGTTATCTTGAGGGATACGGCACCGTCTCTGCAGCCTGCACCCGTTGACTTCTTCGGCAGACAGTGAGCGACCGTACACGGATGCTTTCTTGCCTGAGGCAGAATCCCGGTTCCTAGCAAAGACAGAGACTGCATACAGACTGCAATTGTGTTAGCCCTTCCCTGATCTGAATTGCTATCATCCTTACAGGCGGCAGTTTTTTCTCCTGAATAACATGAAAATAGGAAAAAAAACACTTATAATGATATATATTCAGGAGTTTTTTTCACTGCCAGCCTCTACCCACTGAATATTTCACCTGACAATGCCTGTAAACCGGTATTAAATACAACTATTATTATTATTATTATTATTATTATTATTATTATTATTATTATTATCTTGATGATGATCTCATGACCTCTACTGTCCCCTCTTCGTTTTTGACCCTGGTGTCCACGATGAGTTACTTCTCTCTCACCTCCATGTTGGTAATAAACAGTAGCTCTGACTGCTATATTATCTCTCATACGACAAGGAGCGTTCCGAACCCCAAACGTTGTCAGCAACATCACAATACTATCCCATTGCATCTAGCTATTAATTTTTAGTGAAGAAGTGTTTTCCTAGTTTTTTTAAATTGGCGGCCACCAATTTAACCGTAGGAGTTTTTTACTGCTTCTTTTCTAGTTAACCGTATATGTCAAAGATTGTTGACTATTGTTTTAAAAATGGCAAATCGTTCTGAATCGGATATGCCTACCATAATACTCATTTCTGCTGTTAATATGGCTGTTCACATAGTACAGAAATTATCCACTTTGTATTTATTTATACCGCGAAGCTAAGTTTGAAATGATGAAGCTCTCTGGGCCTTCAATATACAATTTATTTATTTATTCTTTGCTTAACTGGGGCTGATGTTGGTCGTCAATAACAAAAATGGAGAATTTTTGCCAAGAAAGTGAATGACATCATTAGCAACACCACTGAGTGAAGACCTGAAGATCCTTTTTTTAAGAAGTCAAGCAAGATGTTGCGATTGACCGGTTTATATCGAAAGACAACTTTTAAATCGTCAGCGTACATACAGGAACATCGTATCCACCAACCCCCTTGACTAACTGTGGTGCCACATTGGCTTGAGTCTCACTATAGCTTGGTTCACCACCGTTTTTGGCCGCAGAGATGTTTGGCTTCACTCTGAGTTTGAGTTCATTTTTATGTAATTATCTTACCCTTCTTCGACTTCTTCCTTTTCGTTTCTTCATATTTGACGAACTTTTCAACATCGCCATTTGGTCATAATCCAGCAACGATGCAGTATTGGGTTGTCTTTACAGAAAATTAAATAAATATATTATATATTTATGGCCCAGAAGGCCCCTTCATTACAAACTTAGTACCGTGGTATAATTAAATACGAAGTGAATAATAATAATAATAGTTGTATTTAATACCGGTTTACAGGCATTGTCAGGTGAAATATTCAGTGGATAGAGGCTGGCAGTGAAAAAAAACTCCTGAATATATATCATTATAAGTGTTTTTCCTATTTTCATGTTATTCAGGAGAAAAAAAACTGCCGCCTGTAAGGATGATAGCAATTCAGATCAGGGAAGGGCTAACACAATTGCAGTCTGTATGCAGTCTCTCTGTCTTTGCTAGGAACCGGGATTCTGCCTCAGGCAAGAAAGCATCCGTGTGCGGTCGCTCACTGTCTGCCGAAGAAGTCAACGGGTGCAGGCTGCAGAGACGGTGCCGTATCCCTCAAGATAACACCTGGGATCGAGTTCAGATGCCGCGCACTCCGTCGAACAGGAAAACAGATTCTACCGTGTCGGCGCCCAGAATTCTTGGAAACTGTTCTGAATGCAAAAAAAACTAGTAATGGTAATCTTAAACAAAGAATAACTCCGTTGGACTTTTTTTATATTATGGGGAAGTTTATTCCACATGGCCATGGCGTTTATCGAAAATAACCGTCGATACTTAACTGTGCGAGCTAATGGAAGAAATAAAAAGACATTGCGATGACTGCTGCGCCGAGGATGGTCAAGCTGCCTCACTGTGATAAGGGGATTAAATGTACGATTATTCAAAAAGCTTAAAAAGCAAAAATAGTCCCTTCTGCACTCGGCGAAACCATAAGGGATCAATGTTAACAAGGCCACAGCGTTTTGATACGACAGATTACGGTGCTCCAACGATAAAATTCTTTTTCGTGAAGAAGTGTTGGACCGATTCTATTTTTCTTCCGTTCGCTAGCGCGCAGAAGGCTAAATAGAAACGAGCAGTATTCCAGGCCAGGTCTAACGTACATTTTTATAAAAGGCGAAGTCTAATATCAATAGTTTTAAAATTTCGGAGGATAAACCCGGCAGTTCTGCGTGCTTTGGAGACAATCAGGGCGCAATGCTCTGAAAGATTGAGACCGTTGGAATATGATATGCCCAGGTCCTTAACAACGCCAGGTACATTTATATCGTGGCCATCTATGCTAAGATGAGGCTGATGGTTGTCACCCACAACCATAGCGGAACATTTGTGCCAAGAAAGGGAAAGGCGCCATGTGCAGCACCACTGGGCAAACGCCTCGAGATCATTTTTTAATAGATCAATCGCGGTGTCGCGATCTGCCGGCTTGTATCGATAGGCAACTTTTTAAATCGTCGGCATACATAAAGGGCATACCATTTCGAAATAAACCTGGCACATCATTGACAAAAAGACAAAATAAAAGCGGGCCTAGCACACTACCCTGAATAACTCCACTCCGCACACGTGCCGAGTTTGAGATAGCATTGAGGATCTTAACATGTTGTGTACGAGAGCTCAGGTAAGAAGATATCAAGCTCAGAAGTTTACCACATATACCGAAAGAGGAGAGTTTCAGGAGAAGAAGGGCATGGTCAACACGATCGAAGGCCTTGGTGAAATCGAAATAGACTATGTAAAGTGCAAAGCCATTATCCCTAGATTGTAGAACATGATCAAAGAAAGAGAGCTGACATGTGTCACAAGACCTAGTTTTGAGGAACCCATGCTGGGCTGCACTCAATAGGTTATTCTCAGTTAAATGATACATCATCTTATCTTTGATCAAGGTCTCCAGGATTTTCGAAGCTGCGGACAGTGTGTTGATTGGCCTTAAATCGTCAAATGACGTAGATTGGCCGCGTTTGGGGATAGGTAGAATATGCGATTCCTTCCATACACTGGGAAAGGTTTCACTTTCAAGAGCTAGATTAAATATCTTACATAGAAGTGACGGGAAAATATCATTAGCATCCGCCTTTATAATACTGATCGGTACGCCATCTGGTCCAGGACTATAAGATTGACGAAAACGTTGAATGGCTACGGTTACGTCCCAGAGGGTAAAAGTTATGGTTTCGAGGACGGCACTGGTCCAAACCTGGATGGGCGGACGGGGAGCGGTCGAATTTTCAATAAATGTTCTGGACAAGAAAACGTTAAAACTATCAGCCATCAATTTCTCATCAACTACAGGATTGCCAATGGAATCCAGTAGTACGGGGTGCCATGTTTTACTATGGGTTCTAATTGCGCGTGAAAAAAGTTTCGCTACATTTAACGAACGGTTTTCGACATATTTGACCTCTTCAGCTAGCCGTTTTTTTCTTCGGTTAGCCTCTTGGCCTGCTCAAAAATACGGTGAATCAAGGGCAGAACGGAAATGTCGTTTTGCAAATGGAATCGACGAGAGAGTTTACACAACCTACGGCGAAAAGATAAAGGGAGATAAACCTCATCCGCGACATTAATTAATTTCTTACGGGGAACAAAACGAGAAATAAGTGGATCTAAAACTTGGTAAAGCATACCGGTACAGGTGTTCACATCCTGACACATAAAGAAATTAGTCCAGTCGTGGGAGTTAAGATGAATACTTGCTGATCTGTGTGAACAACCATATGAAGCAACAATAATAAGAATAAGGGTTGGCACAGCCAATTCACAAGGATTTGAAATTTTTAAAACAATATTCAAAAATGTTTGGAATATATGTTGAGCTAGTAGAGAAGCAGTGAAAAAAACTACGGGTGGAATCGAGGGCAGTGTTCAGTGAGCCCCCAATTTAAAAAAAACTATAGAAGAAAAAACTGCTTCCCTAAAAAAAAATAATAGCTAGAGTTGCTAGGACGGGTACGATATAGTGAGATAGGACTGTAATGTTGATTTTATATTTTGTATATTTTGAAGGGTAACAGGCATTGCCCTTGATGATCCTATTAATGTAAAGTTATCATTGCATGAGTACATCAATATAAAATGGTGTATATTAAAAAATGTTTGAGTCAAAGCATAACATAACTTTAAGTCACTTCTTTAAGTCACTTTATTGAGGGAAGTAGGCTTTCGCCCTTGAGCTCCCTATTCATATGCAAAAATGTCAATAGTATAAATGTTTACAGTGATATATCTGACAAATGATAATGTAGGGTCATCGATATGTGTGGGCCTGGCGCAACCTGCCACTGTTTACACAATCTTCATTATATTGACAATAGTTTCTCAGAAAATGAGTATCTAGTTTGAAGTTAAATGCATCAACAGTTTCTGAAAGGACAACATCCTCAGGGAGTCCGTTCCATGCTCCAACGACCCTCTGCGTGTGGACAAGCTTCCTCTGCAGTTTAAAGGGATGACCCCGCAGATATTCCGTCCCAGCCAATTCGAAGAATTCAGCAAATTCTAGGGCACAATTGCGGCCTCTGACAATCCGGTAGGTTTGTATGAGGTCACCGCGTAGTTGCCTGTAATTTAGAGGAAACAAATCAAGTTCAACCATTCTGGCTTCGTAAGGCAGATTACTAAGATTCTTGACCATCTTCGTAGCCCTCGCCTGCACTCGTTCCAGCTGTAGATAATCCTTCTTAAACCACGGACACCAGGCCTGGATGGCATATTCCAAGTGAGATCGAACAAATACCCCGTAGGTTTTTCGGAAGAGTTCCGTATCAATCTGCACAAACCCACGTCTGAGCGCAAATAAGACCTGTGAAGCGCGTTTTGCTGCCTTTAAACACTGTGAAGATGGTTTAAGGGAGGAGTGTATTAGAACACCGAGGTCCTTCTGTTCCTCAACAATTGAAAGGGGTTGCCCATTGAGAAGGTATTGGTAGGAATCATCCTCCTCACTGGTCCTTCTGGTACGCAGTCTTAGCACCACACACTTCCCAACGTTAAAATTTAAGAGCCAACGAGCAGACCAGCTGCTAAGACGGTTGAGATCCTCTTGAAGTGCGTGCCTATCGAAATCAGATCTGATAACCCTCCACAATTTAACATCATCTGCAAACATGATGGCGCTGCAATCCAGGTCGTCAACACAGTCGTTGATGTACACTAAGAAGAGAAACGGCCCTAATACCGAGCCTTGGGGGACACCACTTAGAACCGGAGTAGGTGTTGACTTCGAGGTATCGACGCACACAGTTTGCAATCTATCTGTAAGAAAGTCTGCGATCCATGTCAGCAACGTTCCTCTTATGCCGATTCCAGATAATTTGTAGATGAGACGTTTGTGTGGGACACTGTCAAACGCCTTCTTAAAATCAGTGTATATGACGTCAACCCTACCATTTTCGTCCAATGCACGAGTCCACTGCTCTGTGGAGAGTAATAAACTAGAAAGACAGGAGCGATTCTGTCTGAAGCCATGCTGGAGATCTGAGAGTAATTGGTTTTCCTCAAGGAACTTCATGGTTGTCTTCTTGATTATTGATTCCATTATTTTACAGCAAATGGAGGTTAGGCTGACAGGCCGATAATTGTTGACATTAGATCGAGCACCACTCTTGTATATGGGGTATATATTTGCTGCCTTCCATTCGGATGGCAGTTTCCCTGATTCAAATGACGAATTAAATATATGCGCTAGTGGTTTGGACAGTTCGCTGGCTAGTTCTTTCAAGAACTTGGCCGGTATATCGTCCGGACCAGATGACTTTAAATACGTTTTCACAGACATAGGCGAAACATTGTGGAAGAAAAGTAGAGCCCGAAAGATTTTAAAAGGTTGGTTTTAAGTAATCATGTTGCGAGAGTCGTCTTTTGTCAAATTTAATGCCATCAAGCCTTTTTTTAAAATCAGTAATGCTGTCAGAGGTAACAGTCTCACTTGGTAACGAGTTCCAAGGTCGTACCACTCATTGGCTGAAACAAAACTTTCTGAGGTTCAATCGCGTGCGTTTGCTATTCACCTTGTAAGGATGATCCCGCAGATGAGTTGTGCAGGCAAACTCGAAGAAATCCTGCAATATCAGGGAGGAATCATGGCCCCGGATAGTCCGGAATGTCCAGAGCAGGCTACACCGTAAGTGCCTTTAGGAAAGAGGAAATAATTCAAGCTTTTTCAATCTGTCTTGGTACGGTAAAGTCTTACAAGAGTCGACCATCTTCGTTGCTCTCCGTTGCACCTGCTCGAGGAGGTCAACATATTTCTTCATCCATGGTATCCAGACTGGTATTATGTTATCTAAATGCGGTCTCACAAAGACGCCATAGACTTTTCCTAAGAGATCAGGGGGGAATATTTTAAACGCACGTCTGATCCAATGCAGTGCACATGTTGCCTTCTGTAGTGCTTTCTTACAGTGTTCTGAGGGCAGGACATTTGCAGTTGTCCACATGCCAAGATCTTTGTATGTTTCTACCTCTTTTAATGCAGTGCAATTAATAAAGTACTGGTGTCTCAGAGATACTTTTCGACCGGTGCTTATGTGTAGGATCACGCACTTGGATACATTAAATTAAAGGAGCCACCTAGCCGACCAGGCACTTCGTTTGTCGATATTCGATTGTAACCTTTTGCGTCATCAGCGCAGCTGACTTCAGTCCATATTTTTATGTCATCTGCGAACATGACAACTTGACAATCTATGTCATTGAGACAGTCGTTAACGTAGATTAGGAAGAGAAGGGGGCCCAAAACAGAACCCTGTGGAACAGCACTTTCTACTTTTGCCCATTCCGAGCTACAGTTTCCAACAACAACTCTCTGTACTCTGAAAGACAAGAAACTCTTGATCCAATTGAAAAGTTTTCCTTGAATTCCTACGTTCCAAATCTTCTGTTAAAGAAGCCCATGGGGTACACTATCAAAGGCCTTTTTGAAGTCAAAAAATACACATCTACTGCATGACCCGCCTAATGAATCTTAATCTGTTCCCTTCGAGTTATAGGCAAATGCGTGGTGATCTCCTGCAGACATTCCGAATTGTGAAGGGATTGGATTGTTGCCTGGAATTCTCGGACTTCTTTGAATTTGCCACCACGACCCATCTCCGAGGTCACCCATTGAAACTGCGTGTCCAGCAGGCGAGACTGGATGTGCGCAAGTTCTCCTTCTCTGTCAGAGTGGTTAAACCATGGAATGCCCTCCCTGAAGACGTTGTGATGTCACCATCGCTGGTAAGCTTTAAAAGAAACCTTGACAGTTTTATGTTCCGCAACGAGCCTGAGCGATGAGGCATTTATCTTAACCCTCGAGAGTCGTGCACCGCTTGTCAAATTTTATGATCGCCTTTTGTACCTTTGCAACCCACACGGTTTCTCTGTATACCGCACTTAATTTTACGTTACAAATAGGGTACTTAAAGGCCCATGTCTATTTCCCTCAATAAATTGAATTGAATTGAATTGAATGACCCTTATCTGTGGCCTTTGTCCATTTCTCGTGCGACTGAAGGGCTTTCGTGAGACAGGAACGTCCTGGACGGAAGCCGTGTTGGGCATCGCATAGGATTTGGTTGTTTTCCAGATAGCGCATTAAATTCCTCTTGATAATACGTTCCATTATTATACACGCCATGCAAGTTAAACTGACAGGGCGGTAATTTTCACAGTCGAGTCGTGAACCACCTTTATAAATCGGGGCGATGAATGCGCACTTCCATTCTTCCGGGAGTTTGCTTTCTTTAAAGGACTTTTGGAATATGATGGACAGTGGTACACAAAGTTCGTTAGCAAGTTCTCTAAGTGCTAATGCAGGAATTCTATCCGGGCTAGGTGACTTGGCTGGCTTTATACGGAGTTATTTGGTTTTAGCTACGGTCGGTGAAAAGTCTAGGTCTAGGTCCTCTGTTTTAAATAAGGAGGAGGTGGAGGAGTAAGGGAAAGGGGGTGTACACATAGGTTGACAAACTGGTTGAATAGCAGCCAAATTATTAGGCTCACTGGTGAAGACAGGCTGGAAGAATTCGGAAAGAAGGGATGCTTTAACCTGGTCGTCGGTCTCCAGTTTTCCGTCTGCAGACCGAAGGGCAGGAATCATTTCCTGAATTCTCTTTGTACTCCGTATGTAGCCATATAGCATTTTGGGGTGTTCAAACGATTTTTGCAGTATGTTTAGTTCGAACTTCCTCCGCAGCTAAGAAGCCTCACATTTACAAACGTTGCGTTGCTGCTTATATTCCCGTAAGTGAGCATCGGAGCCGGTTTGTCTGTAACGCCTCCAGAAGCGATTTATTTTTTTGATAGAGGCCTGCAAGTTTGAGTTTATCCACTTTGGGCGGTTTGTGTTTGTCTTTCTCCTGAGAGGACAGTTGAGGTAAACAATCCTTTTCAATAACGAACTCAATGTCGTCCAATCTTTATTGGTTTCACCATGAAGTTCTGTTTCCCAGGATATCTATGAAAGCTGTTATCTCATAAGTGAGTAGTCCACCTTCCAAATGTTTCTTACCCAAGTATTGGGTAAATTTGGTTTGGAAACAGTGAGTACTCGAAGCACAGCGTAATGTGATCACTTGACCCTAATGGCGGTTGATCCTGTAGGTCTAGCACATTTTCCTCACCTCGGGTAAAAATCCGGTCAAGACAGTTTGACTGTTGTCCTTCTCTCGTCCGTGTTCCAAAGGTGACATACTGAGAGAGAAGTTTGTCTGTTGCCCATTGCAATAGTTTGTGGTTGAAGTTATCTGGCATTCCCTGTGCAGTCCATGTTTTCCAGTCAATATCAGGAGCGTTTAAATCCCTAACAATGAGGATATCTTTCTTCTCGCTGGCTTTGTAGAGTTCCGTTATGAGAATGAGATCCTGATCGGAAGTCTGATAAGGCGAATGGTTCACAACCGATATCGTCAGTGGTCTGGAATACTTAGCAGATATAGTAACGCTTAAGACTTCCACATCGCGTAATGGAATATGTATGTCAGCCATTGCGGTCAGCTTGCGAGTGACATAAATTATGACTCCTCCTCATTGACATGGTCTGTCTCTCCTGAAGTGCTAATATCCTCTGAGTGATATTTCGGAATCAGTAATTGTTGCGGTAAGCCACGTTTCAGTGAAAGCCATAACGTCTGGTTTAATTTCGTCAACAGTGTTTCTAAGTTCGTCGAGCTTGTTGAACAGGCTTTGTACATTTGCGGAGATGACTTTCAATGATCGATTCATCGGGGAGACCCAGCCTTCATTGTTACAGGTTTTAGCCACAGGAAGGACACATTTATCTGAACTATTTGACCATCTTTGATTTTCAGCCGTTTCTCTCCTCTGCCAATTCTCTCCATCAATTTTTCCGCAGTTCCCTCATTTTCAGCCGTTCCCTCGGCTCGTAGTCCGGTTGAAAAAACACTTTTTTGTGCGATTCCCGTAAGCTTCTTCTTCCTTCTTACAGAAGTGCTGCCTGGGTTTCATTTTCTAAAATATTTTTTAGAGGCCTTGGGGATATTCTCATGTCGCGGCTGGGGTCTGCTTTGCCTAGTCGGAAAGCTTTTTGCACGGTGTAAATTTCCCCTTTCTTCGGGACTGCACTAGCATATTCATGGAGAAGATTTAGATCGTGTGTCACTCGTTCCTTTGGAATGCAGGACGTGGATTCTGGGACCCCCCGTATGACCATATTTCGTTTATGATTTATGGGCGACGTCCTAATTTGCCCGCCCTCGCTAGGGTGGGAGTTCACAGAGGTGGCGTTACTCGTGGATGCTGGCACTTCAACATGAGAGTGATTTTTGTCCGATGTTGGGATTCTGGGACTTACATTTTTGGATGATATATTACCTTTGTATTCTAAAACTCGTTTTTTTATTATCTGGGATCCCTGCCGGTGGCCCTCTTTCCTTACTGGATACTGTTTAACAGCTACATCGAGCTCCGTAGCACTACGGAAGCTGTGCCTGCGTATGTGCATTTGTCTCCCTCATGTTCCATCGTTAGGGACGGCTTCTTTTCGGGCAAATTGTGAGGAAGTTCCTTTAACTTCTCTATCTCCATATTCAGCCCCTGCATATCCTTTTCAATCCCCGAAATTTTTTGAAGAAGTTTAAAACATGTCGCACACGCTTCGTCCTCGTAATTGACATCCAAAAAACTTACTTAACTCCTGGCCCGTTCGGCAGGAGGTGATTTTAAGGAAACATGTCTGGAAGTGAGGTCATTCGTATTACGATTTATGTTTATTCCATCATTAAAAAATAGGTCAGCGAGTTTGTCGAGCGGCAATAGCTCAGTGGTATCACCGTCGTTCCCCGCACGCTGGTGCCCCGGTTCGAACCTTGGCAGTGCCACGTATTTTGCAAGATTCCCGAAGAGTATATTTTTGACTTCCATGATAGATCGCAAAAACGATAAAGGGTGTTAAAAATATGGGACGAAGGTTTTAACGGGAGCAAATTTATGAATAAAATATCGGAATGACTCAGCCCTCTGTTGACTGGAAGATCTCGTGGAGTTGCTGGCGAGAAGTGCACAAGAGGAGGACATCGGGCGTATCCGCTGTTTTGCTGCAGTAGTCTTGTGAGGAGGAAAAGTAAGTCGAATAGAATCCAACGCTTGATAAATAAAGTCCGCAAGAGTGACCAGTAGACTGAAATTTCGAAAGTAGTAAATTCCTCGGAGGTCGAAAATTTTAAACTGAATTCGAAGGGCGTGGTTACTGGATTTGATGAAAACATGTGAAGTTCGGAACACTCTTTGTCATGGGAGAGATCATATAACAGCCCGAACTACAGTTTACAACCATCTGGGTGGTAAGACAGGAGGATCTCATTGTAAGCGACAGGATCGAAATGGAGAGGGGGCAGTAGAGGTCACGAGATCATGAATGAGATTAGACTTTGCTGACTGCATAGTTCACTGAAATGGTGGTAAAAACAGCAGAACCCACTACAATCATCAGCAGAGACCATAGAGACTATCGTCAGGGTTGCAAAACACAGGAATGCATCAAGCTTGTCAACAGTTGGCAATGATAGTCGCAAAGACGATAAGCGGCTGCGAAAATGGACTATGCATCGGATAATTTAAACGTATTTTGAGACTAGTGTTCCGTATGCATAGGAACCACAAATATTATTTGGTCTCCAGCTTGGAAAATTTGAACTCCTATACCACTTTGGTAGTACTCTTACTGAAAGTTACGCTGCAACTGATCGTACGTTCTTGCTTTTTGCTCATCTGGAATTTTTATCGTGCCAAATCCCTCATAAAATGGCATCAAATCGGAATTTTTTTATCAGCCTAGTTAAATTGACTGTCCAGATTCTGCACCAATAACAACTGACAACCGGCCAGTTAACCAAAAGTTCTCAGCTCATTGAAGATCGAAAGTTTTCCAGGATCTTCTACACCTTTAAACGACTGTGTCGTTCCTGAATACTCTTCATGCCATTTATAGGTTTTCAAAGCGATTTTGAACAAGTAGGCGTGTTTTTGAGCATATTGCTTATTTCCGTCTAGTTACGAGACTATAGGAGCACCAATTATTTAGAATATGCTCTTTCAAAAAGAGGTGGTCTTTAAAGAAGTAAAAAACTTGAAGGCATGCAAATCTTCTGGCCCTGACGAGATTCCAGCAAAGCTTCTCCTAGAACTTGCTCAAGAGCTGGCCAAACCGCTATCCGTTCTGTGCCAGAAATCGTTCGATACGGGAATTCTTCCTACCAACTGGAAAACAACCCACATTATACCGCTTCACAAAAGCGGTAGTCGTGCATTTGCTACAAACTAAAGGCTTTCGTAGGGGAAGATCGTGTGTTACGAACTTACTTTATACGATGCAAAGCTCGACAAAAGCACTCGATGTAAAATACACTGTATATGTGTCCAACATTGATTTCCAGAATGCCTTCGAAAATGTTTCACACCAGCGTCTCCTTTGCAAGTTGATAATGTTGGGTATTGGAGGAAAACTTCTTACGTGGATCGATAATTTTCTAGTTGGTCGTTCCAAAGTTGTCTCTGTAGTTGGAGCACGATCAAAGCGCAAAGTCATCGAGAGTGGAGTCCCACAAGTTTCAGTGCTCGGACCGATCCTATTTCTCATGTTCATTAATGATTGTGGACAGGAATTGGACTTTGACATGGCTATGTTTGCGGACGACATAAAAATCTGGAAATTTATACACAATGCTGCCATTGGAGACAATTTTCAAGGAAAGCTTCGTCAATTGGACGAGTGGTGCCGCAAATGGCTCTTATCCTTCAACTCAAACCAATGCGCCCTGCTACGTCTGGGAAACCAAAATCAGGTCACAGATATGCGACCATACTATTTGAACGGTTTGCCACTCCGAGAAGCAGAAACACAGAAGGATCTCGGCGTTTGGATGAAAAGGCAACCTGAAGCCTTCTATAAAATGTTGCAAGGTGGCTTAATCCGCCAAGTTAATGCTGTACGCTATCAAGCGGACATTAAAAGTTTTGGATGAAGACTGCTTTTCTAAAGTTTTTGGTACGTTTGTCAGGCAACATCTTGAATATGCGATCCAAGCCTGGCGTCCGTAGACCAAACAGGACTACAACGTGCTCTAAAGGGTGCAGCGGTGAGCCACAAATTAGTAAAAGGTCAAGGTCAACTACCATATGGGATTCGCCTAAACAACCTCAAGCTCTATCCACTGAGTTATAGGCAGTTGCGCAGAGATTTGATACAAACCTTCCGTATCGTGCGTGGCATGGATTGCACACTCCTATGTGATGATTTTTTCCAACTTGCCACTACGAATAATCTCCGAGGTCATCCATTCAAACTAAGTGTGTCCCAAGTAAGACTGGATGTGAGGAAGTATTTTTTCCCCAACCGTGTCATGGAACCGTGAAATAACCTACCTGAGGCGATTTTCAATTCAATTCAATTCAATTTATTGAGGGAAATAGGCATGGGCCTTTGAGTACCCTATTTGTAACGTAAAATTAAGTGCGGTATACAGAGAAACCGTGTGGGTTGCAAAGGTACAAAAGGCGGTCGTAAAATTTGACAAGTGGTGCACGACTCTCGAGGGTTAAGATAAATGCCTCATCGCTTAGGCTCGTTGCGGAATATAAAACTGTCAAGGTTCCTTTTAAAGCTTTCCAGCGATGGTGACGTCACAACGTCTTCAGGGAGGGCATTCCATGGTTGAACCACTCTGACAGAGAAGGAGAACTTGCGCACATCCAGTCTCGCCTGCTGGACACGCAGTTTCAATGGGTGACCCAGCATTGACCCAGATTGTAATGTCCCAGTCTGTAGAAACATTCAAACATCGGCTTGTCATGCATATGTTGCAGCACCACGAAGACTATGTTACTACTTAACGTTAACAATATCAGTGTACCACGTACATCTGCCTGCATTCACTTGACTGTAACTTCTTTAAATTGCTTCTTATTCTTCCTTTTTTATGTAGCAAATACGGATTTAAAGGCGTAAGCCTATTTTCCTCAAATACACTGAACTGAACTGAACTCTATCCTCTGAGTTATAGGCAGTTGCACGGAGACTTGATGCAACCCTTCCGTATCGTGCGTGGCATGGATTGCACCCTCCTATGTGATTAATTTTTCCAACTTGCCCCTACGAATAATCTCCGAGGTCATCCATTCAAACTTAGTGTGCCCCAAGTAAGATTAGATGTGAGGA
The DNA here is from genome assembly GCA_017591395.1 of Schistocephalus solidus. Taxonomy (NCBI): domain Eukaryota; kingdom Metazoa; phylum Platyhelminthes; class Cestoda; order Diphyllobothriidea; family Diphyllobothriidae; genus Schistocephalus; species Schistocephalus solidus. The sequence goes on from WEDG01005405.1 coordinate 18,339, forward strand.
AGTATTTTTTCACCAACAGTGTCATGGAACCGTGAAATAACCTACCTGAGGCGATTGTTATGTCCCAGTCTGTCGAAACATTCAAACATCGGCTTGACATACATATGTTGCAGCACCACGAAGACTATGTAACTACTTAACCTTAACAATATCAGTGTACCACGTAAATCTGCCTGCATTCACTTGACTGTATCTTCTTTACATTGATTCTTATTCTTCGGAATTTTATGTAGCAAATAGTGATTCAAAAGACCTCAGCCTATTTTACTCAAATACAAGCAAATGAACTGAAAAAATACTCGCCATACTCCAAACCCCGTTGGAATTCTTCGTGATACGCTCGAAAGAGAACATACGTTTACGCAGCGTTTTTAACATTCATGGAATCAAAGAAATTGTTTGCATGCAGTTTAATGAAATAGCCCTTCCTTTGGGGGGAAAGCCTATTGAGCTGGCTTGTGCATCTACGACTGGCCCTCTATCAGCTTAAACTTACAACTAATGACCAGAAAATCGCGCCATAATCGTAATGGCAGCCAAATCCGTTTGCAACGAGGATTAATCTTGTATTGGATGTTCTTTTACTTTACTGAAAGTACAAACACTGGAAAATGAGCTCAAAGCTTAAAGGAAGCTCTTGCGAGAAAAGAATACTAGACAAATAAGTTAAGCAATACTACTGTTAAAAAGGCCGCCATAACGACCGGATATAGGAACACAGTCTCTGAACCCTATGGAAGATGAACGAAGCGAACCAAAAATAACATCCAGCTATCTTGGATGTCCCAAGGAGCCCGCAGTTGAATTCCAAGAAACCAACACGCGACAATATGCAACAAGGAAACACCACAGCAGGACTACGAAGTCAAAAACAACACCGACGGATTCCTTGGAACCTTCAGATGACAGAATAGTCAGAGGTAGTCCAAATCCAAATGAGAGCTCCGAAAAGCGTTCTCGCGTCCTTAAGAGAACTTTGAAAAAGCGAAAATCCCGAGGTCTGGATCAGCAACCGTGTTTAGTTATCCAGGGTTTGCTGGAATCAACTGCAGTCCAACCTGAAGTCCGCATCGCTTAAAACCTCTCTTCTTTTATGGCCTTCGAAATATTTTGCTCCAACCAGGCGTGGAGTAAAAGTTCTTGAAGCATTCTGGATTGGAAAAAGTGTGAATACAACCTTGTAATGCCGTGACTGCGACCTCTAAAAATTATGCTAGAGTGCAAAGACCAAATCGAGGTAATCATATCCCAAAAATCAACCTCCGTCACTCACATAAATATGGTTTTAAACCGAACTACTCCCCTGCAAAAAGGCTGAAATGTCGTAAAATTTTCATGGAAATGCAATCAAGACTGAATGCTAGCGAACACAATCTGGCTATCTTAAAGGAAAAGGTAGTTCAAAAGAAACCAAAGTTTCTATTTAACCAACCAACGGTAATAATGATAACGGCAGCCACTCCACTAAAGCAAAAACTATCAGTGAACCAATTGCCCAAAGAGATAACAGAACTAATTCCGTAACGCCCAGCGTTCTGACTGTAGAAATAAGTTACTGAAACCCATCAAGCAACGGAACTGTCATATGAGCTTGATGTCAGATGGGACGCAGTAAGGCCCATAAAAATGACAAAAGCAACATGAACTTTGGCTGGCAAAAATTGAAGTGTTTATCCACAAATGCCCAAGGCCTTTTATCAAAAATTTACGACCCAAGTGAGATTGAAATCAAGGCTCCCAGTTGGGACTCGTAGATAAATTGGCTAGTGTGCAAAGGTCAAAACAAGGAAATACTATCCCAAAAAACTACCTCCGTCACTCACATAAAGGTCAAGGTCAAGGTCGAAGACGGTTGGTTCAAATTTGAAGATAAATGAATTCTCGAATTTTAAACCGATTTATTCGTTTCCTGTTGAAACGATTAGCTTAATTACTGACAATTTATTGTATTTCAACCTCATTATCAGCTGCAAACACTTGCAGGTATTGCAATTGCACAAGGGTAAAATATAAAGTTTTTAAACTTTTTCACCCTACATAGCCTCATTAAAGTTCTCGCAGATTTACGTCAAAAGGACGGAATATAATAGTTAATTCTAGAAATAAAGTTGAAATTTTGTAAGTTTACCTTATTTTCAGCGAAGAATAATTTGCAGTTACTGGTATACCAGTTGATATAATTTTTCATCCTGCATAGCCACTTCGCTAATTCTATTTTCAGTTTAAACTCGTAACCTAGCAGATATTTGCTTGCAGTGCCTTGCTTAAGACACATATTTCAAATATTACATCTTTATTCCGCAAAACTTATATTTTAAAATCAATATGAAACCCCAGTCAGTGCTTAGACGCAAACATCCACTTTGCGTAAAACTTCCACTAGAGCAACCCTCCTTAAGCATAAAGAAATTAGACCTTGACGCCCTGGAAAACTTCAATACCTTTATGTCTAAATATGGTTCTCTCTTCACGATCCTTTTTTTCAATTCATTTCAATTCAATTTATTGAGGGAAATAGGCATGGGCCTTTGAGTACCCTATTTGTAACGTAAAATTAAGTGCGGTATACAGAGAAACCATGTGGGTTGCAAAGGTACAAAAGGCGGTCATAAAATATGACAAGTGGTGCACGAATCTCGAGGGTTAAGATAAATTCCTCATCGCTGCCAAACCTACTAAACCTAAAGAAAACTCATAGTAAGTCTGAATCATTGGCTAATCCAGGCTTTAAAATCAGTAATGTCATTACCGATGGGAAACCTGCTAACTCCTCAGAATCTACAACAGCTGCGAACGCTAATGTTAACATCCTTCCCAACCCAAAAGGTGGCCGAAATCCCCAAATAATTAACGCTTCTAATTATGTTACCAGTTTTTCATAATAATTTATTCCTTTTTCAAATGCACGTTTTCCGCCAATTTATGCGAACTTTCCCTCAAAATCTCATTTATATGCCACCCCCTATCTTTCAAATGCCCCAATATAGCCTTCCTTTACAAGGTTTTCATCCAAATATGCCGTTGTACAATAATCTCAGTTCTCTTAACAGTAACATTTCGACAAATTGTAGACCAGAGCAATTTTGTTTCCCTGCTTTCGTTTCTTCTTTCCAGTTTTCTTCTCCGCCACCAAATTATCCTTTTTTATAAATACTGATGAGCGTAACCTGCAGCTCAGGAATACGCTCAGCTTAGTTTCACTCAATGCGAGATCAGTTGAAAATAAGATGACTGAGCTTAGAACAGTAGCCTTTGAGCTTGATCCAGATGTGCTGTGCATCACTGAATCCTGGGCTCACTCTCTTATTTCTGACTCAACGCTTGCTATAGATAATTTCAATTTGTACCGACAAGACCACGCTGAAAAACGTGGCGGTGGTTGCCTCCTTTATATTAAGTCATCCATTGTACATTTCCCTTTTCAGCTGAGCATTTCATCCTTTTCTAGAAATGTATGCTTTGCTTCAGTCATCCTCCCGCACAATAAAAAAGCGATAATTGGCTGTGTCTATAATCCTCCGTGTTATTCTGGCAATGAAAGCGAGCTCTGTGAACTGTTTGAAAAAAGTTGCAGACACTCAATTTGATGTCAAAATAATCGTAGGCGATTTCAATCTGCCAGACGTTGACTGACAGGCAAATTCCTCTCCGCCTTAACATCGGAAATTGGTCGATACTATTAACTTTTCAAACATGTCCCAACTGGTCAGATCAGTTACTAGAAATGACAGCATTTTAGATTTAATTTTTACAAACGATGTCCACCCTCTCTTTATGAATTTTCATCATGATCTTTTCACAAGTGATCACGCAATAATTCACTGTTGTTTTCCAGTTCCCCTTCTTACGAAGGCTGAAGTTAAATGCAATAATCTCGACTTTGCTAACAAAAACCATGAAATGATAAAAAAATTTAGTAAGCACTCTAGATTGGCATAGCATATTCGCAATCAACGATCCAAACTTTTTCCATGAGCTATTGCAGAGCCTCACAGAACAAATCCAGTCTTTAATCCCGTTTAAGATATTTAATTCAAATACAGCTTCTTCTACTGTTCCGAATTTTCTCCAGAAAAGACTTAAAAAATTACGAAAACAACTTAAAGATTCATCTAAAAGCTCTTTGTCAGTTCATTTAAGGATTGCACAAATATTTGAATTAGCATCGAAAATTAGGCTCGCGAGAGATAAGCGTAGGGAGTCTCGGGCACTAAGTGATGCCAATTCATCCAAGTCTGTTGCTCAAATTTTTCATGTTCTGTCATCGGCTAAGCGTCTGAATGTAACTCCGCCCTTACTCGACTGTAACAAAAAACTTTTTACAGACGATTTGGGCAAAAGCGAACTGTTAAATTCGTTTTTTGCCAACCACTTTACCACTGAAACTAGCCCCCACTCCCACAATTCCTCTGCTTTTCAAATTCGCTTCTATCAACCATTAATTTCTCGCCTTCATGTATTCAAAAGGAAATAGCTCACCTAAAAAATTCACATTCGGTTGGAACTGATAACATTCCTAACTCACATATTAAACAGTTAAGGGATTTTCCCCCTTTACTAAGCAAGTTATCCTCAGTATTTCTCGAAAATGGTTTCTTCCCCGATTACTGAAAAACTTCTATTATAATACCAGTTTTTAAATCTGGTTCCCGCTCGGACATTCATAACTATCGCGGTGTTCATAAATCGCCCTCTCTTGCTAAACTCTTCGAAAAACTTATTGCAAAACAAATCACGGATTTTTGCATAAGCAATAAAATTATCAACTTTTCCCAACACGGCTTCTAACCGGACCGCTCTTGTGAAACCTGCCACATGTCTTTTCTAAATCTACTAACCTCACTTCGTAATGATCATCTTTCTGTGGTAGTTATCTATTTTGATCTTAGTAAGGCATTCGATAAAGTGCCTCATAAACGACTTCTAGCTAAACTAGAAACTTTAGGATTTCGCAGTCCCATTACTGACTTTATAAGATCATACCTAAATGATCGAAAACAAAAAGTTTAAATGGGGTCCTCATACTAAAGTGCTATTCCGATTGTGAGTGGCGTCATTCAAGGTACCGTATTAGGTCCTTTGTTGTTCTTTGACTCTCTTTCGGCCTGGAGCTCCACATGGCTAATGGAGTTCTCACCTACTAAGTGTCGCTACATGAGTTTTGGGCCTATAAGGCTGCCGCAGCCTCTTATCTTTGAAGGTTGCCCTATGATTGAATGTTCCTCCATCAAGGACTTGGGCTTAAGCTACACCAATAAATTAGATCTTTCGCCTCATGCCGATAGAATTACGGCCAAAGCTGCGCAGATTCGCGGCTTTATTTCTTATAATTTCTACCTTCCTGAAATTAAATTAAGACTTAATCGTATGTTTGTACTTCCCATTCTTGAATTTTGCTGTCCTTTCTTCGGTTTGATGAACGAATCTAGCCGTTCAAAAATTGAAAATGTCCAAAGACATTTCACCAAAAAACTCCTATTTCCGACTCTTTCAACTACTTCCAACTCAACAAGATGCCAGCTAACGAAGCTAAAATTTCTTTGGGTCAGGAGACTTGAAGCAGGCTTTTGTCTCCTTTTTCAACTTAATAATAGTTCAACTCTCCCAAAGCTTTCTGTCATTACCCCCGTTAGTCTTCCTTAAAACCTAAGAAATTCTGCACTAATTATACCTCCCCCTGCATTCTCCACGTGTTAACGCTTCTAGGTATAGTTTTCTTTGGAATAACTTGCCAATTGAAATTAGGTCGTTAACTAGTCTATCTGCATTCGAGCAAAGACTGCACATTTATCTTAACACTGATTCTATTAACCTTTTATTTTCCTCATCTTTTCCCAGTAGCTTTCCCCATGAGTCGGAGAAAGGACCATCGGGAATTTAAATGACCCTCTTGAAACTATATTTTTGCTACCTCGGTACGCCCATGAACTATAATGTCTCCTTATATCACCCGTCCTCCAAACGATGACGTCATTCGGACGTACAAATTCGGTGGTCCACAGTCTTAAATGCTGCGGTTTCTTTGGATACTAACCATCATCAGAATTCTATTCTGGATCCTATGATGCTGATTACTTAAGTTCATTGACGCATTTTCGTGAGATTTTGTTTCATACGCCTAAGGGATCAAGAACTAATCACCTCGACGTTTCATTATCTCATTCTGAAATGCTACTACCGTATTACCCTTCTCTACCACCTGACCATTTTTTCCTAAGCAGTTTTTTCTCCTACCTTCTATTAAAATATGAAGACTTATTGAACTCTGCCTCCATTTTTATGGTAGTAGTTTTTTCACTGCCTATTTTTTCTAGTTCACCATTAATTTTAAAACATCGCTAACTGTTGACATAGCAGGACAAGTTATGTATTTGTACATTTTAACTGCATACATTGTCATAATTTTATTTCGTTACTAATGTTTGCTTGGGCAGTGCCTGACCGGTGCTTACCAAATATAAATTTTAAATTCTAAATTCTAAATATTTTTTTTAAATCGAACTAATCCCCTGTTGAAAATTTGAAATGTGGGAAACTTGTCATGGAAATAAAATCAAGACTGAAGGCTAGCGAACACAATCGGGCCATCTTCAAAGGGAAGGTAGTTCAAAAAAACCAAATTTTCCATTAAACCAACCAATGTTGTAAATGCTAACGGCAGCCACTCCCCTAAAGCCAAAGTCATCAGTGAACAAATTGCCCAAATAGATAACAGAACTAAGTCCGTAACGCCCAGCGTTCTGACTGTATAAACCAGAGTTGCTGAAACCCATCAAGCAACGGAACAGGCATACGAGCTTGACGTCAGACTAGACGCAGCAAGGCCTATAAATTGACAAACGTAACAGGAATTTTGGCTGGCACAAATTTAAGATTTTATTCACAAATACCCAAATCCTTTTATCAAAAATTGACGACCCAAGTGTGATTAAACTCACGGTTCCCGGTTGGGACTAGTAGCTCAGTTGGCTAGAGCGTTGACTGGACTAAGCCTTTCCCTTGCTGGCATGGGTTCGAAAACCACCGGGGCCGCCGAAGTTTTCACAAGTGGGTCAAAGGAAAAATTTATGAGTCAAAAATTTGCATTGCAAAAGTATCTCCAGAAGTGATAGCATTAACCGAAACCTGGCTGTCCGGCAGTATTCGAGATAGCGAAATAACATTGGCTGGATACCAAATATATCGGAGGGACAGAGAAAACTGACAGGATGGCTGAATTATTATGTATGTTAAAGAACTGCTAATAGTGTCCGAAAAGACGAGTAAGTTTGAGTGCAGCATGGAAGCCATATGGTTGAACACCAAGGCTCTTTGCTCTCCATTCCTGGATGTCCTCAATGTCTATCGGCCACCTAGGATAGACCAAGTCACAGAGACCGTTCTGTTGGAGCTTCTAGAAAAGTTATTCAATCAACCTTATTTCATGAGTATGGGGACTTCAACGCACCAGGAATTAACTGGAGCACTTCTCAGTCATCCTGCGCGAAATTGACTTTTTAGTATGGTTTTTCTGCAAAAGGCCTTAAAGGCACTCCTCACACAACATATCCTGTTTCCAAAAAGAACACGCAAAGGACAAAGGGCTAACTGTCTCGACCTGGTTTTACGAAAACATCAGGCAGCATTGATGAGATTGTTTCAATGCCTCCGCTCGGTCGAAGTGATAATGTGGTGCTTATGTGGGAAAAATCATTATTCTCCAATTTGCCTGCTTTAGAGTACAAACGGCGCAAAGTTTGGCGAGGTAAATTTCATGAGATGCATGCTGATTTAACCGTCCTAAAATGGACCACAATGTTTTCTGTTACTGTTAACGAAGATCGGGAGTTGTTCCGGAATGTTCTTATGCAACTTATGGACAACCACTGCCCACTGACACGTGTCCTTCAGAGCAATCGTCCTGGGTGACTTGACAGCAACCTAAAAAGGGAACTAATCAGGAAGCGCAAATTGTGGAGAAAATGCTGTGTCTAATCAAGTCACATATTTTAACATGTATAAAACACAGAGAAACAAACTGAGAACCTTTAGCTTTAAAACGCGACAAGAATTCAAGAAGACTTTGCTGCAAAAGGCAACTCAGAATCCAAAGTTTGTCTACAGTTACCTTCACAGCTAAACAAGGAATAAGCATCAAATACCAATGATTAAGATTGCGTTCACGTCGAAATTTCTGAAAACAGGGACAAAGCCAAATACTTATCACTGTTCTACCACTCAATCTACACAAACGACGCAAGGTTCCCTCGTCCCTCAGCGGATTACCTGCCGAATGCAAGCATTAGCTACATATTATTCTCAGAAGTGCTGGTCCGAGTGGAAGGCATCAAAATCTCCAGGACCGGATGAGCTTCCTCCTAAGCCTCTGAGAAACTCTTTAAGGAACTTCACCTTCTCCTGTCAGATATCTTTTAAAGGTCATTTTACTCTGAAATACTTGCTTTCGATTGCAAGCTGGCACATATAACTCCCTTATACAAAAGAAGAAGCCGGGCGTCAGTGACAAAGTAAAGGCTATAAGCTTGACATGCATCCTCGGCAAGGTTATGCAAAGGATCATCAAGAGCAAATTGGTAAAATTGCAAGAGACGCATAACTGTCAACTCAAAAAGTCAACACGGGTTCCGAAAAGGAAGCCTTTGCACAAAAATTTTCTGCAATCTCTCTGGAGCTGGACCAAAGCATTTGAAGGTAGACACGTGGTTCACATCGCCTTCACTGGCTTTCAAAATGCCTTCGACACTGTGCCGCACCAGAGACTGCTGTACAAGCTAGAAAGAATTTGAATTAGAGGAAACCTCCTCAAATGGATCGAAAACATCCTCGTGGGTCAGCGCCAGGTAGTGTGCATCGGCCAAGGGAGGTTAACTTCTGCTGCGGTCGAGAGTGGGATTCCTCAGGGTTCAGTACTAGGGCCAATACTGTTCCTACTACACGTGGACGATTGTGTCAGGGATCTGGACTGTGAAGCAGCAATATTCGCTGATGACATGAAAATATGGAATGCAATTCAGAGCCCTACCGACGAAGATAAACTACAGATAATCTCAACACGGTTGGAGGAGTGGTCAAATCCTTGGATTTTGCGGTTCAACGTCGATAAGTGCATAATAATTCACTAAGGTAGGCAGTCCGGATCTGACGAAAGAAAAAGCTACTTTCTCAATGGTGAAGCATTAAAAGATGTGAAAAGCTAAACGTAACTTGGTGTGCTGATGATCACTACCAAAAAATCGTCATAAATAAATAAATTGTATATTTAAGGCCCTGAGAGCCTCGTCATTACAAACTTAGTATCGTGGTATAAATAAATACAAAGTGGATAATTGCTGCACTATGTGAGCAGCCATATTAAAAGCAGAAATGAGTAATATGGTAATCATGTTGCGAGAGTCGTCTTTTGTCAAATATTATGTCATCAAGTCTTCTTTTAAAATCAGAAATGCTGTCAGAGGTAACCATCTCACTTGGTAACGAGTTCCAAGTTCGTACCACTCGTTGGCTGAAAAAAACTTTCGGAGGTTCAATAGCGTGCGTTCGCTTTTGACCTTGTTGGGATGACCACGCAGATGAGTTGTGCAGGCAAACTCGAAGAAATCCTCCGATCTCAGGGAGGAATCATGGCTCCGGATAATGCGGAATGTCTAGAGCAGGCTACACCGTAAGTGCCTGTAGGAAAGAGGAAATAAATCAAGCTTTTTCAACCTGTCTTGGTACGGTAAAGTCTTACAACCGTCGACCATCTTCGTTACTCTCCGTTGTACCTGTTCGAGGAGGTCAACATCTTTCTTCATCCACGGTATACAGGCTAGTATTCCGTTATCTAAGTGCGGCCTGAAGAAGATGCCATATACTTTTCCGAAGAGATCAGGAAGGAATATTTTAAATGCACGTCTGATCCAATGCAGTGTACATGTTGCCTTCTGTAGTGCTTTCTTACAGTGTTCTGAGGGCAGGACATTTGCAGTTGTCCACATGCCAAGATCTTTGTATGTTTCTACCTCTTTTAATGCAGTGCAATTAATAAAGTACTGGTGTCTCAGAGATACTTTTCGACCGGCGCTTATGTGTAGGATCACGCACTTGGATACATTAAATTAAAGAAGCCACCTAGCCGACCAGGCACTTAGTTTGTCGATATTCGATTGTAACCTTTTGCGTCATCAGCGCAGCTGACCTCAGTCCATATTTTTATGTCATCTGCGAACATGACAACTTGACAATATATGTCATTGAGACAGTCGTTAACGTAGATAAGGAAGAGAAGGGGGCCCAAAACAGAACCCTGTGGAACACCACTTTTTACTTTTGCCCATTCCGAGCTACAGTTTCCAACAACAACTCTCTGTACTCTGAAAGACAAGAAACTCTTGATCCAATTGAAAAGTTTTCCTTAAATTCCGACGTTCCAAATCTTCTGTAAAATAAGCCCATGTGGTACACTATCAAAGGCCTTCGTGAAGTCAAAAAATACAACATCTACTGGATGACCCTTAATTGCTGCCTTTGTCCATTTCTCGTGCGACTGAAGGGCACTCGTGAGACAGGAACGTCCTGGACGGAAGCCGTGTTGGACATCACATAGGATTTGATTGTTTTCCAGATAACACATTAAGTTCTTCTTGATAATACGCTCCATTTTTTTACACGCCATGCAAGTTAAACTGACAGGGCGGTAATTTTTACAGTCGAGTCGTGAACCTCCTTTATAGATCGGGGCGATGAATGCACACTTCCATTCTTCCGGGAGTTAGCTTTTTTCAAAGGACTTTTGGAATATGATGGACAATGGTACACACAGTTCGTAAGAAAGTTCTCTAAGTGCCAATGCAGGAATTCTATCCGGCCCAGGCGACTTTGCTGGCTTTATACTGAGTAATTCGGTTTTAACTACGGTCGGTGAAAAGTCTAGGTCTAGGTCCTCTGTTGTGAATGAGGAGGAGGTTGAGGAGTAAGGGAAAGGGGGGGGGGTACACATTGGTTGACAAACTGTTGGAATAGCAGCAAAATAATTAGGCTCTCGGGTAAAGATGGTCTAAATGAATTTGATAAGAAGAAATGCTTTTACCTGATCGTCGGTCTTTAGTTTTCCGGCTGCAGACCTTAGGACAGGAATCATTTCCTGAATTCTCTTTGTACTCCGTATGTAGCCATATAGCTTTTTGGGATGTTCCAACGATTTTTGCAGTATTTTTAGTTCGAACTTCCTCCGCAGCTTAGAAACCTCACATTTTCAAACGTTGCGTTGCTGCTTATATTCCTGTAAGTGAGCATCGGAGCCGGTTTGTCTGTAACGCTTCCAGAAGCGATTTATTTTTTTGAAAGAGCTCTTCAAATTTGCGTTTAAGTCAAGTCAAGTCAAGTCAAGTTTATCAAGGGAAAGATAGGCAAACGCCTTTGAACTCCCTCTTGGTTACAGTATGGCTAAAAAGCCTCTGGTACATCATGAAAATGTAAAAAAGTTGGTTAACATAATAGCGTGCGGAAAATAAGCAGCTGTTGGCTCATCGAAAAGAGTAAACATAAATGTGTACTCGCATATTTCGAGTAGCATGAGTACATGATATTGTTGGTGACGAGATTCTCGTGAGTGAGGCATATGCGACGAGTTTGAGCTAATAAAAATGCTATAAAAATGGTACTGTAATATAGAAAGTAGCATTGTCATATAAGAGTGTTATTCAACTGGGACGTGACTAAGAAGATCTGGGGATATTATAGTGGGCACTGCTATACTGGTCAAGGTTTTTCTTAAAAACTCAACGGAAGTAGCCATAACAACATCCAGAGGCAGAGCATTCCAAGCGTCGACCGCTCTCTTGGAGAAGAAGAACTTTCGTGTATCCAGTCTGGCCCCAGTTACACGTAGTTTGAGTGGATGCCCTCTCAAGTTCGTGGTTGTTGCTAACTGGAAGAAGTCTTCAGGTGCGAGTCAGCAGCCCTGACCGCACATGATACGGAATGTTTGTATCAGGTCACCTCGTAGCTGCCTGTAACTCAAGGGAAAGAGATCAAGGTTAGCTAATCGGGTTTCATAGGGTAATGAGCCCTGTCCAGTCACAAGTTTGGTTGCAAGCCTTTGAACCTTTTCGAGGATATTGAGGTCTTTCGCGTTCCAGGGTCTCCAAGCTTGGATAGCGAACTCCAATTGCGGCCGCACAAAAGTTTGAAAGACTTTGGCAAAGCAGTCTTCATCAAAGGCAGAGAAAGCCCGCTTGACAAGGTACAGGGCTGACATCGCAGACTTGGCTACCTTTGAACGATGCAGCGAGGGTTTAAGGGAGCTCGAGGTCCACACTCCCAAGTCCTTCTGCGCGTCAACTTCTTGCAATGGTATACCATTCAGGTAGTAATCCATGAGGTTCGGAGTGCTAATTCTACCGACTCGTAGAATAGTGCATTTTTTCTCATTGAACGGCAAAAGCCAGTCCTTTGACCATTGTTGAAGTCGGTTTAGGTTTTCCTGCAAATACTTTACGTCAGCTGCAGTTCTGATGACCCTCCATAGCTTAATATCATCCGCAAACATGGCAACATCACAATCCAATCCATTGATGCAGTCGTTGACGTACAAAATGAACAGAATAGGGCCAAGAACGGAGCCCTGGGGAACTCCACTTTCAACCGCAACCTCCGCCGACTGCTGGTTACCGACATGGACGGTTTGAGAGCGGCCAAATAAGAAGCTTTTGATCCATCTGAGGAGATTGCCCCTAATACCTGTTCGGTTGAGTTTGTGTAGGAGTCGCTGGTGAGGGACACTATCAAATGCCTTCTTAAAGTCTATGTAGACTACGTGCAGCTCACTTCCTTCATCAACTGCTCGCGTCTAATGTTCCAAACAATAGAGCAAGTTTGTTACGCATGACCTGCCACTTCGAAATCCATGCTGCGCATCAGATAATAATTTATGCTGCTCTAAGAAGCGCATTAGCTCTCGTTTTATTATTTTTTCCATGAGTTTGCAGCAGATCGAGGTGAGGCTAATTGGCCGGTAATTATTTGCGGAGACCTTGCTTCCACCTTTATATAATGGTGTGATTCTTGCAGATTTCCAATCAGCAGGTAACGTGCCGGCTTCGAACGAGGTTTGGAAAATCATTGACAACGGTTTGGCCAGTTCCGCAGCGAGTTCCTTTAGTAACTTTGGCAGTATATCATCTGGGCCCGGTGATTTAGACTCATTCAGAGCCAACAACTCTTTATGAACATTTGCTTCGTCGAAAGATACAGCCTCTATTGTTGGACCCTCATCTAAGTCGTTGTCGGGAGGATTAAATGCGCCTTCACTCGTAAAGATAGATTTAAAGAATTCGGAAAGGTGCTCCGCTTTGCTCCGTCCTCACTAATCTCTAGGTTTTCGCTAGTCCTTAGTAAGGGAACTGTGTCCTTGTTACGCGTGCTTCTTCTAATGTAATTGTAGAATAACTTCGGATTTTCTACTGCACGGTTCAACAGGTCTTTTTCAAAATCTTGTCGTGTCCTGAGAATAAGCCGTTTAACTTTGTTCCTTTGTGCCTTGTATGCGTTTATGAACGCAGGAGTCTCATCAGCGAGTGATTTCTTCCACAACCTCCGCTTTTTATTCACTTTTTTTTTCAACGTTTGAGTCAGCCACTGGGGTCTTTTATCTAGTCTCTTACGTGAAATCGGGCAGTGGTTGCTGAGGAGAGTATGCAATGACTCACTGAACCATTCCCAATCCTCTGTCACATTGCCGGAAAGAGCTGATTCCCAGTTGATGTTGTTGAGTCGAGTCTTCATTTGATCAAAGTCACCACGCCAAATATTTCTTCTAAATCTGGTTGGCAGTTCAGGCACTGAAAACATTGAGTAGTCCCAGTGAAGTACGACGTGGTCACTCCGACCTAGGGGAGGTAAACTTTGCACCTCATCAATACTATCAAGCGATTTCGTAAACACAAGGTCTAAACAGTTTGACTGCTGTCCCTCTCGCACCCTCGTTGGAAATAAGACGTGCTGAGTGAGGAATGACCTCAGTGTCATGTCCAATAAACGTCGGTCAAAAAATAGTTCTGGACCGCGTGCATATACTGAACTCCACTTTGGGCGGTTTGTGGTTGTCTTTCTCCTGAGAGGACAGTCGAGGTAAACAATCCTTTTCAATAACGAGCTCAATGTCGCCCAATCTTTATTAGTTCCACCATTTAGTTCTGTTTCCCAGGATATCTCTGACATTTGTCTTCTCATAAGTGAGAAGTCTCCCTTCCAAATGTTTCTTTCCCAAGTATCGGGTAAATTGGGTTTGGAAAACATTGAGTACTCGAAGCACAGCATAAAGTGGTCACTTGAACCTAATGGCGGTCGATCCTGTAGGTCTAGCACATTGACCTCATCTCGTGTAAAAATCAGGTCAAGACAGTTTAACTTTTGTCCTTCTCTCATCCATGTTCCAAATGTGATGTTCTGACAGAGAAGTTTGTCAGTTGCCCATTGCAATAGTTTGTGGTTGAAGTTATCTGGCATTCCCTGGGCAGTCCATGTTTCCAGTCAATACCAGGAGCGTTAAAATCCCCAAAAATTAGGACATCTTTTTTCTCGCTGGCTTTGTAGAGTTCCTTTATGAGAATGAGATCCTGATCGGAAGTCTGATAAGGCGAACGGTACACAACCGATATAGTCAGTGGTCTGGAATACTTAGAAGTTATAGTAACGCTTAAGACTTCCACATCGCGTAATGGAATGTGTATGTCAGCAATAGTGGTCAGTTTGCGAGTGACATAAACTATGACCCCTCCTCCTCGATCTGGTCTATCTCGCTTGAAGTGCTGATATCCTCTGAGTGGTATTTCAGAAGCAGTAATGTCTGCCGTGAGCCACGTTTCAGTTAAAGCCATAACGTCTGGTTTAATTTCATTCCCTACGTTTCTAAGGTCATCCAGCTTGTTTAACAGGCTTTGTACATTTGCAGAGATGACTTTCAATGATCGATTCGTCGGGGAGACCCAGCCTTCAGTGTTAAAGGTGTTGGCCACAGGAAGGACACATTTATCTGGACTACGATTGGCATAGGGTCGACCTACCGGAGCGAGAGCGTTAGTTCGTGGGAGATTTGTGCTAGAGTTAACGCGAAACAGGAAGCAGAGACCGGCTTCGATTCTTCTTACCCAGAGAATTTTAATGTTCACTAACTGGCATCTATCCGCATAGAGATACTGGATCCAGGAAGAGAAAATAGTCTTCGAGTAAAAACCATCTGAACTTTTTCAATCTTACTGCACACAGAGGCGTTCATCAGTCCAAAGAGAGGACAGCAGTATTCTAGAATAGGAAGAACAAACATGCGGTACAGGTTAAACTTTACTTCCGGAAAGAAGAAATTATGTGATATAAAACCAAATACTGTGCAGCCTTTGCAGAAATTCAATCTGCATGAGGCAATAATACTAACTTATTCGTGTAACTTAGACCTAAGCCTTTTATAATTGATCGTTCTAAAAGTGTACTATTTTGAAATACTAGGTGTCCAGGAAGCTTGGTGGGGCCAAAACACATGAAACTACTCTTAGATGGAGAAAATTCCATCTGCCAACCAAAGCTCGAGCAAGAGAGCATAAGTAGATCAGTGTTGATTTTATCAACGCAACTATTAGCTATATCTTTAGAAAAGGAATAAATGCACTTAGATTGTCAGCGTAAACGAAATTTTGTGAATTTGTGAGTAAAGCTGAAATTTCGTTTATGTACAGAATGAAGAGAAGGGGACCTAGAACCATGCCTTGAACAACCCCACTCGTGATCAGCTAAGGCATCGAATAGCTATTACATACTAAGACTTTCTGGCTGCGATTAGACAAGTAGGAGCCAATGAAGTCAAGGAGAGGAGACCGGATGCCGAAGGCTTTCAGTTTCACCAGAAGACGTATGTGCGTTACCTTGTTAAAGGCTTTGCTCAGGTCAAAGTAGATCACAACCACTGACTGCTGCTTATTACGAAGGGAAGTGACGAAATGTAGAAAAGCTAAGTGACACACTTCGCATGATCTTCCAGGTAGTAAACCATATCGCGAGTCAATAAAGAGCGTTTTTTTCTAGGCGAAATTCGGGAATTTGATTAAAAAAATTTTTTAAAAAGTTTTGCTACAGCCGGGTTTTGTGAACGCCTCGATAATTATTTACGTCCGAACGAGATCCCAACTTGAATACAGGAAGAATACTAGATATTTTCTATGAGTCAGGAAAGAATCCGTTTGAAAGATAAACTGCGAATATATGGCTAGGCAATCGGGAGAAGCTCGGCACACTCTTAATAACTGAGTTTAGAATACCGTCAGTCCCCGAAGAGTGCGAGTTTTTCAGACGCATTATTTGCTTACTAATTAGTTCTAAGGAGAAATCAATGGTGCTGATAACACTGAATGAGGATGCCTGAAACGTCGGAACCGATTCAGATTCCATCGTCAGATGATTTGCAAAGAATGCACTAAACAATTCTGCCTTATCAGAGTCTTCGAGAACGAAGTTCTTAGTTTCATTTAGTAATGGAGGTAATTCATAACCTCGTTTAGAGGAAGATCGACGGCGGAACAGTTAAGCAACAGATTTTGCAAAGTTTGGTTCGCTAAATGCGCAAGATTCCGTCTGTCTGTCACATGCAAGACGAATCTGAGAGGCTAACTAAAAATCTCTGCGATGCTTAGATGTACAGATAACGGACAAGTATATTTTTCATCTTACTGGCCGAGAGTGGCGAAGAGCGCAATGGCTGAGTTGCATGCTATCAGCCGAACCTTTTTGGATTTCAATGAAGATCTCTTCACTCAGATTTTTGGAACATTCATTAGGCCAAATTTTGATTATGCTGTAAAAACTTGGAAACCCTGGACAGTTCACGATCAGAACTGCCTCGAAAAAGTACAAAGTAGGGCCACCAAAATGGTTAGGAGTCAAAGCTCCTTGCCACATGCAAACCGTCTAATGAATCTAAATCTGTTCGCTTTGAGTTAAAAACAAATGCGCATGGATCTCCTGCAGAAATTCCGCATTGTGAAGGGATTTGATTGCTGTCTGGAATTCTCGGACTTCTTTGAATACCCTCCGAGGTCACCCGGTGAAACTGCGCGTCCAGCAGGCGAGACTGGATGTGCAAATTTTCTCATTCCCTGTCAGTGGTTAAACCATTAAATGCCCACCCTGTACACGTTGTGATGTCACCATCGCTGGAAAGCCTTCAAAGGAACCTTGACACTTTTATGTTCAAAAATGAGCCGGAGTGATGAGGAATTTATATTAACCCTCGAAACTCATGCACCACTTGTCGTATTTTATGATCGCCATTGAACTTTTGCAACCCAAATGGTTACTTTGTATACCGCGCTAAATTTGACGTTACAAAAAGGGTGCTCAAAGGCCTATGCCTATTTCCCTCAATAACTTGAATTGAATTGAATTGAATTGCGAGTGACATAAGGTCGAGCTTCCGGATTGAGAGTGTTATTTCATGGAGCATTTGGGCTACAGTTAACGCGAAAGAGGAAGACGAGACTGCCTTCGAGTTTTCCGACCCACAGAAATTTAATGTTCACTAACTGAAATCTGTCCGTATATGAGATACTGCATACGGATACTGCGGCAAGAGGTGGTCATCAGACCAAAGAGGGGACAGCAGGATTCTAGGGTGGGAAGAACGAACATGCGGTTCTGGTTTTACTTTATTTATAATTCAGTATAATTCAGTATATATAAGGGAGATAGGCAGAGCCTTTGAAAACCCTATTTACAGATAGACGCTAGCAAAACAAGCAAATGTTACATGGTGATAGTCGTTTTAGTATATCAATCATTGTTGTCGACTAAATATATGTTCATCAAGTAAAAATGCATCAAGTCTTCTTTTTAAACATTTCAACGCTTTCAGCCTGAACAACTGAGGCTGGCAGCTTGTTCCATTCGTCAATCACCCGTTGGGAAAAGAAGTTGGCCCGTACTTCAAGTTTGGCGTGATTTCTTTTCAGTTTGTATTGGTGACCTCGGAGACTTGTCATGTTTGCCAATTCAAAAAAGTTGGCCATCTGAAGAGCACAATCAACTCCTCTGACCAGTTTGAAGACTAAGATTATATCCCCTCTGTATTGCCTATAAGAGAGAGGAAAAATTTTAAGTCTTTCTAGGCGGCCCTCATAGGGTAGGCATTCCAATCCGCTGACTAGTTTCGTTGCCCTCAGTTGAACTTTCTCCAGCAGAGCGTAGTCATGTTTCGTCCAAGGGCGCCACGCCTGAACGCAATATTCCAACACCGGCCGGATAAATGTTCCATAAACGCGCTCAAAAAGCTCTTCGTCAAAAATTAACGAAGGACCTCCTGATTGCGCCTAAGATACACATTGCTTTCTTTGCGATATTCGCACAGTGCGACGATGGTTTGAGAGTTGGTGTTATCCATATACCCAAGTCCTTTAGAATATTTACCTCCTGGAGTTGGTGACCACTGATGGAGTACTGGTATTCAAACTCAATCAGCCTTCTGGAACTAGACCACAGTCGGATTATTTGGCATTTGTTAAGATTAAGGTTCAGCAGCCACTCATCACACCATGTTTGCAAGCGATCTAAGTTTTGTTGTAATTTTCGCGCATCCTCCGGTTTTTCAATCGAGTTCCATAACTTCAAATCGTCAGCGAACATTACCTTCTCGCATGTCAGACAATCCAGGCAGTCGTTTACGTATATCAAAAACAAAATGGGACCCAGAACGCTGCCCTGCGGAACTCCACTGTGAACGGTTTCCCAGTGAGACTTGGTGTCTCCGATACAAACACGCTGGTGCCTGTCTGTGAGAAAGTCGGCCAACCATTTTGAGTAGGTTGCCAGTCACACCCATTTGACGGAGCTTAAAAGATCATACGTTTGTGTGGAACCCTGTCAAAGGCTTTGCTAAAGTCAATGTAGACCGCATCGACTGACAAACCCATTTCTAATAATAATAATAGGTTTATTGATTTGGCACTGCTTGGCGCCGTCAAATCCTTAGAACACAGGAAAAACCTAAAAACAAACTCCTCTTTTTCATTAAACACTTAAGCTTTGGTTTGTTTGTTTTGCTTAAATAGCAGTGTTGAAATGACGAGTTTGTTTTTAAGTAAAAACCTGTTTTCCAAGGTTTAGAAATAGCAAAAATGAAGTTAAAACAGCTATACAGAATGAAGATGAATGTATCAGGAAATAATGTTTAGAGTCAAGACTAGACTGTTATTGACGTTCGAGGGTATTCATTTGACAGAGGTAGAAACGTCTGCGGTCGATTCGAAGGGATAGGTACTTCCAATCAGATGCGAGCGCAGTCGATTCCGGTGTGGGGTCTGCCGAATAATTAGACTTAGTTGACTGATTGCTAAAAAGGTGAAAATAGATTAGGAGCAAGAAGAGTTCAACGGTAAGAAACTTTCAATGCAGTCATACAGTCTTCATATTTCGTATTATATATCATAGTGTTGATTATGTTTGATCTAGCTGTATGAAACCGCTAGTACCATTCGTTTCATAAAGCTATATCAAAACCTAGACGTGCGGCTCATTGCACATTCGAATAACATAGAGCATAAATGATGTTAAAAATGGTACTTACTACTAACAGACAGAGATAAAAATAATAAGTTTTGCAAGTTAGTTTTAAAAGCAAATTGTTTACTAATCATAAAATTATACATAAAAATAAAGACGCTATCCAAAAACATTTTAAAATGTAAAGTTATCATAATTTTTAAAAATAGTTTTTAAAGATAGAAAAAGCTGCTTTTAGATAATGGATATATAAATCATTAAATTGAGAGCCCTTGTGCCTAGCCAGAAGATAAGTATTTATGAGTCTTGTAGGTCACTAACCACCACTTTTAGCTTGCCCATAACCAGAGGGTGTAACACATAACCAGATGATAAGATTCTTAATCTCTGTGTGCATTGCGAGGTCGTCGTAGGTGGTTTATAAAAAAGGACATGAAATAACTAATCGTGGGAAGATTCTGGCCTGAGTATCCGGTTCAAGTGAATGGCTATCACCGCACGCAAAGTACGTTTGGATTTTCAGCTTGACTTCTAGGTGCAGATAATACAGCTCATCAGGGAGAACTCAGGATTGAAGCAGCTATCGCCAACGGTAACTGCCGCGTCAGAGCCCTTTCGGCCCGAATTCTATGTTGAAGAACTGAGTTGAAAAAAATGCCCTATCTTATTCAAAAATAGATGTGTGCTATTATTTAACATATATTGTTTGATTTTTATTTTAAATTCTCGTATGGTTCGACTATTTCTAATAGAATTTGGCAGGGCATTCCATATTGTCGCGTATCTTATGGAATAGAAGTTGGATCGTTGGGCCTTTTGAATTTCGGAATTTTTTTATAATATTTTTCTGAATTTCCTAGTGTCTCGGGGACCGTTTTGATTTGTTAGTAAATTCATTCTGAGAATATCTTGGTCGTGTGTGATTTTGAATAGAAAAGTGAGACCATTTTTGAGTCTTCTGATCCAGACGGGTTGAAGACCATATCTATCGTATAGTTCCATGTATGAGCCTTGAAAGGCATCACATTTTAGATAAGGATCTGGTAAAAGCATCTTTGAATGGCTTCTAGTTTCTTTCGGCCATCTGATGGCATAATGCCAAAAATTGAGCAGTAATCCAAGAGAGGTAAAAACGTACATTTTTATATAGTCTTGTCTTTAGGGCAGGTGAGGAGAAATTTTTTTACAAATGAATCCGCATAGTCTAGTGGCTTTTGGTGATATTTGTTTAACGTGGGGGAGATAAATCAAGAGTATTTGTATAGCTAAGACCTAAGTCTTTTATTGATGTTGTCTCGGTTATTTCTTGATTATTGAAAAAAATATGGGAGGAAGTTTTTGTGAACCAAATATCAGGAGATGACATTTACTTGGAGAGAATGGCATTTGCCATAGAGTACTCCATTCGCTTAGTTTTTTAAGATCATTTTCAATCGTTCTATGCATACTGGCTACTGTATGCTGGTTATATGCATATGCAAGTTTTAAGTCGTCCGCATATATGATTTTGTCCAACTTTCCATGGATGTGAGCAAGTTTGTGAGGCAGGATCGACCACTTCGAAATCCATGTTGATATGAACTTAGCAAGTTATTCTCTTCAAGATGCCTCATCAGTTCCGTTTTAATAATCTTCTCCATCATTTTTGCAACAGATACTTGGGAGGCTGACTGGTCGGAAACTGTTTGGTGATGTCCTCTCTCCTCCTTTATAGATGGGGTTATGTTGGCTATCTTCCACTCGGTAGGCAGAGCCCCCGCCTCCATCGAACTTTCAAATATCTTGGAGAGCAGGAGAAGCCAGCTGTTCTGTGAGTTCATTGAGCACTTTTGCGGATATACCATCTGGGCCAGGTGATTTAGTGGGCTGTAGCTGTTTCAGAGTTTTTCTTACTGTGTCCATTGGGAACGACACCGTGCTTATTTTTGTTTGTAGATGTGGCAGTACTGTAGTATTCATCCTCGTCAAAAATGGTTCCTCGGTATACACGGACATAAAGAAATTGGATAAGAGGCAGGTCTTATCAGAGTTATCAATTAACCTGTTTCCCTGATTGTCTTTAAGACAAGGAATGCAGTCGCGATTTCGTTTTGCCTTATTAACGTAAGCATAAAACCTTTTCGAATTTCTTGGTATGTCTTTGACTATTTCTGACTCAAAGTTTGATCTTTCTTTTTCTCAGAAGATTCCGACACCGATTTCGCTGTTTCTTAAAAGCGGAAAAATGTTCAGGTTGTTGATATCTGGCATATGTTCTCCACAGTCTTCTTTTTCTTCTTCAGATTCCTTTTTTTATTTCCGATGTCACCCACTCGGGTCGGGAGACGCATGATCGCCTTTTAAGTGGGCAGAATTTATCTACCAACTGCTGAATCAATTTACTAATGAAGAACCAGGCAGCATTTGGGTCAGGTACATGTGCAGGGCTCCAGTCTATCCCATTCAGTAATTCTTTCATTTTTGGGATAATCCCCTTTCCATACATTTCTCTGCCTAACTGTACGACGTTTTGGTACAGAAAAATGACTGTACTCCCAAGCAAGAACACAATGATCACTTCGTCCAAGCGGCACGTAAGAACTTAATGCAAGGATGCAATTGTCGTCTCTACTAATGATTAGATCCAAACAGCTTGACTGCTGCCCATTTCGGAACCGGGTCTTCATTGTGACATGTTGGGTAAGAAACTCCTCATTTACCAACTGAAGTAATTTCTGTTCGAATGAATTTTCCGATCGCGAACAGTACATTGACACCCAATCGATATCGGGAGCGTTGAAATCTCCAAGTATTAATAAATGTTTACTACGGCAGATTTGCTTTACCTCTGCGATGAGTGCTTCGTCCGTGTCCATTCGCTGACCTGGGGGTCGATATACCACGGCAATATGGAGGTCTGGTTGGTTTGGGACTTTCAGTTTACAACAAAGTATTTCGCAAGACGAGATCCTACTTGGCGAGGGCCCATCCGGAATAAAGTCAATGCCTTCTCGTATAAACATTGCGATTCCACCACCCCTACGTCCGTTTCTATCCATGCGGATAAGCTGAAAACCGTCTATTCGGACTTCGGTGTCTGCGATTTGTTCATTTAACCATGTTTCAGCTAGAGCTATGAAGTCAGGGTTGTAAATGGTCCACGACCAGTTTAATTTCATCCATTTTTGTTCAATAGGCTCTGCACATTTGTGTACATCATTTTAATCTTGTTTTCCTTGCCTCGATTTCTGAAGATTTTTAGTTCTGTCTTCCACATGGAGATTTCTGCTGGATATTTCACAAGATATATCCAGTCTCCTGTCTGGGTTCAAATCTATAGGCATTTGGTAGGGCTTTTTACCGGCGTGGTTGCCGTCAATTTCACCGGATGTTCCCATAAAAACGAGCGCACCGTTTTGACTATTTTGTTGTCTACTATTTTCAAGTTTTGTTCCCCCTCGTATTGGCGTCTTTTCAATTCTGCTACCGGTGTCCTCATTTTCATCCGATCGGTGGGAGAGTAATCCGGCTGAAAAAACTCCACGATGATTCTTTCGTAGTTGGGACTTTCGAGAGAGCAATAGATCTACCTGCTGTTTACTCCCCAAAACGACTTTTTAATGGTCTTGGTCGAACCTCATGCGTTTCATTTGTAACGAGAGGTCCCAATCGAAAGATCTTTTTGATGTCGACTGTCACACCAGTTTCTTGCGTATCATTCAATAAATTTTGGAATGTCAGCAGATCCTGTTTTACCCTTTCTTTTGGCGTTTCCCCAGTAGCCTCGGAGACTCCCTGAACTACCAGACAACATGACCTGTCAGGAAAAAAACTCGTTTCTGCATCCTGCTTTCTTTTAGTGATTGAAGGTTGAATCATACCCTTTGATACAGTCTTTAATACTGTGTTCAAATTTCTCTTCATCGGTGAGCCTGTTGGTTCATTTGCAGACATCTCTATGGACCTTTCAAACTGCGTGAGTTTTCCTGACAATGCGTTTGCTCGAATAGCACCCGGGAAACCTGCATTTTGGTTTATGGCATCCAGGTCTGTCGATAAGTCGTAGGCCACTTTTCCGCCATTACTTTGCTGGTTACCATGCCCTGCTTCATTGTTGTTCGATGGACATGTTAAAAAGCATGCTGCTGTCGCTCGTCCGTGGCAGTAAAGAAACCTTACGATTACTGTTTTTTTGACTTTTCAGAGACCGTCGATCGCTGATTTACTTTTTGTGCAGTCGGATTCTATGTGCATTAGATTTCCCGAACCTGGGGAAACGCAAGACATAATTTCCTCCTCGCTTATTTTTCTTTCTGGTCATCTGTATTTCAACTGACTCAGAGGTTTGTTCTAATGACTTTGTTCTTTTTTTCTCTTTTTGTTGCGCTTAATGTTGTGCCTATTGACTTCGACCGTTTCCTTGTGATAATTATGTTCAAGCTTGCTGATGTTTTTTCGGCTCATTCGCATCGTGTTTCGGCGAGTTAATTTTATTATGTTTTATGAGGACTGATATTATTTCCGATAGGAGATCGAGGTCTCCTTCTAATCTCAAAACTCTGGTTGTGAGTCCTCGGCATCCATCACAGTGTGCCAGCCCTTCACTGTTTAGCTTAGTTTTGGTAATGTTCAGTAGTTTACTGCTTTCTTCATTATTGCTGCTTTGTGGTTCTTCTCGGTCTGCTGAGAGTGACTTGAGTATTTCTGGTAAGTTTTTGTCACATGAAATCGAAAACGGTTTACAAAGATAGGAGAGATCATTATTTTTGTAGTGTATACTATTTGTTTTTTCTGCTGGTTTCCCGGGCGTGGCCGAGCGGTCAAGAGCATCAGTAGCTAATCGAGAGGTTGGTGTTTCGAGTCCTGGCTGAAGCGGTGAATAATTTTTTCGCATTGTCGGGTCGTGAACATTTGCGTTTCCCATGCCAGCAAGATCTATACGAGGATGCATTAAGTTTTAACGAGCAGCTTAAATTATCAAGCGAATAGTTTACTGAGCCCAAAAGAAGTGCTTTTCCGAACCGAATTCACTATCGAATGTTACTACGAAGCAAAGAATGATGCAACCTTCGAAGTGATCCAATGACAACTTATTTCGTTTAGTCCTGACTTTGGGAACAGATTATTGGCCAAAAGTCAAAAGCTTCGAGACGAGCGAATTTCAAACGGAGGTCCAACGACGCCGCAATAGAAACAATATGAGCAATAAATGCGCCTATTCGTTCAAAACCACTTTAAAAAAACAATAAATGATAGGAAGAATATTCAGGAACGACTCAGCCGTTTGTAGAGGTCAAAGGTCCTGGATAACTTCAGATCTTCAAGTGGTTTTGCACTTTTGGTCCACTGAGCAGTTGACAGTACTTATTGGTGAAGAGGCTGTTTTTATCAAGGCGACGAAGGTGATAAACAAATTCCAATTTGATGTCGTTTTGTGAGGTAATTCGGCACAAGAAAATTTCCAGAAAATTCCAAAGAGCAATTACGTTCGTGCAGTGGCAGTTTTAATGTCAGAATCCGAACAAGCGAAGTGTTAACGATTTTCAAACTTTCCAAGTCGGAGAACAAAAAGATACGTGGTTCCTTTGCACACGATGACCTTGATATGTGATATAAAACCACTTATCGCTGAAGCCTTTGCAATAAATTCGATCGGCATTGGGTGATAATGCAAGCTTATTATAATTCAGTATATATAAGGGAAATAGGCAGAGCCTTTGAAAACCCTATTTACAAATAGACGCTAGCAAAACAAGCAAATGTTACATGGCGATAGTCGTTTTAGTATATCAATCATTGCTGTCGACTTATTATATGTTCATCAAGTAAAAATGCATCAAGTCTTCTTTTAAACATTTCAACGCTTTCAGCCTGAACAAATGAGGCTGGCAGTTTGTTCCATTCGTCAATCACCCGTTGGGAAAAGAAGTTGGCCCGCACTTCAAGTTTGGCGTGATTTCTTTTCAGTTTGTATTGGTGACCTCGGAGACTTTTCATGTTTGCCAATTCAAAAAGTTGGCCATCTGAAGAGCACAATCAACTCCTCTGACCAGTTTGAAGACTAAGATCATATCCCCTCTGTATTGCCTAAAAAAGAGAGGGAAAGTTTTAAGTCTTTCTAGGAGGCCCTCATAGGGTAGGCATTCCAATCCGCTGACTAGTTTCGTTGTCCTCCGTTAAACTTTCTCCAGCAGAGCGTAATCATGTTTCGTCCAAGGGCGCCACGCCTGAACGCAATATTCCAACACCGGCCGGATAAATGTTCCAAACACGCGCCCAAAAAGCTCTCCGTCAAAATTAACGAAGGACCTCCTGATTGCGCCTAAGATACACATAGCTTCCTTTGCGATATTCGCACCGTGCGACGATGGTTTTAGAGTTAGTGTTATCCATATATCCAAGTCCTTTAGAATGTTTGCCTCCTGGAGTTGGTGACCACTGATGGAGTACTGGTATTCAAATCTAATCAGCCTTCTGGAACTAGACCGCAGTCGGATTATTTGGCATTTGTTAAGATTAAGGTTCAGCAGCCACTCATCACACCATGTTTGCAAGCGATCTAAGTTTTTGTTGTAATTTTCGCGCATCCTCCGGTTTTTCAATCGAGTTCCATAACTTCAAATCGTCAGCGAACATTACCTTCTCGCATGTCAGACAATCCAGGCAGTCGTTTACGTATATCAGAAACAAAATGGGACTTAGAACGCTGCCCTGCTGAACTCCACTGTGAACGGTTTCCCAGTGAGACTTGGCGTCTCCGATACAAATACGCTGGCACCTGTCTGTGAGAAAGTCGGCCAACCATTTGAGTAGGTTGCCAGTCACACCCATTTGACGGAGCTTAAAGATCAGACGTGTGTGTAGAACCCTGTCAAAGGCTTTGCTAAAGTCAATGTAGACCGCATCGACTGACAAACCCATTTCTTAGGATTTTGTCCAACTTTCCATGGATGTGAGCAAGTTTGTGAGGCAGGATCGACCACTTCGAAATCCATGTTGATATAAACTTTGCAAGTTATTTTCTTCAAGATGCCTCATAAGTTCCGTTTTGATTATCTTCTCCATCCTTTTGCAACAGATACTTGTGAGGCTGATTGGTCGGAAACTGTTTGGTGATGTCCTCTCTCCTCCTTTATAGATGGGGGTTATGTTGGCTATCTTCCACTCGGTAGGCAGAGCCCCCGCCTCCATCGAACTTTCAAATATCTTCAGTATTTAAAAGGGAGATAGACAGAGCCTTTGAAAACCCTATTTACAGACAGACGATGGAAAAATATGTAAATTTTACCTGTGATATGGTCATAGTATATCGGTTATTGGTGTCGAATATATAAATGTTCATCAAGTAAAAATTAATCAAGTCTTCTTTTAAAAATTGCAACGATCTCAGCCTGAACAACAGAAGAAGCAGTTTGTTCAATTCTTCAATCTACCAGTGGGAAAAGAAGTTGGTCCGCACTTCCAGCTTGGTGCGGTTTGTCTTCAGATTGTATTGGTGACCTCCGATATTTGCCGTATTTGTAAATTCAAAATATGGGCTATTTGAAGAGCACATTCAACTCCTCTGACAAGTTTGTAGACCAAGTTCTTATCCCCTCTGTATTGCCTATAAATGAGATGAAAAATTTTAAGTCTTTCCAGTCAGCCTCCATAGGGTAGGCATTCCAATCCACTGACTAGTTTCGTCGCCTTCCGATGAACTCTCTCCATCAGAGTGTTATCATGCTTCGTTCAGAGGCGCCATGCCTGAACAAAATATTCCAACACCAGCTGGAAAAATGTTAAAAACACGTACCCAAAACGATTTTCGTCAAAATCAACGAAGGATCTCTGGCTCGATCATAAGATAAACATACATTTCTTTGCTATCTTAGCACCGTGCGACGATGGTTTTAGAGTGGGTGTTATCCGCATACCCAAGTCATTCAGAACATTTACCTCCTCGAGATGGTGACCGCTGATGAAGTACTTATATTCAAACCTCATCACCCTTCTGTTACTAAACAGTAGTCAGATGAGTTGGCATTTGTTAAAATTAAGGTTCAGCTACAACTCACCACACCATTTCGCAAGCGATCACAGTTATTTTGTAAGTTCCGCGCATTCTCCGCAGAGAATGTGGATATTTCCTGCACAACCCACATCGAAAACGAATATATACGGCTCGCCATATCCATAAGGCGCATCGTTTGAAATTGCTTTCGAATTTTAGCTCCTTTGAGTTTACGAAGTTTTAGTCTTAACCTTAGTGTAGAAGACACGTTGATTTGGAATAACTCTAGAGTGGATTGTCCAGTCTCTAAATTTGGGAAATATTTACTTTGACTAAACGATTCGGTGGCTATCCAAATATCCCTTCACTGAGGATTATTCCACGTCTGGGCCATTATCCCTACGAGAAATACAAGCTTCAACGTTCACTTGCTTCCAAATTCACGCCAGTGGTGTGCTTCTCTAATCTGCTTTCAATCAGGGAAGAAAAACTCACAACAAAGGCTGAGTCGTTGCATGCTTATAAGAAGTCTGATTGCTGAATACTATTGCATCCTAGCCCAGTTATTTAAGATGATTTATAAATTAAATGCATTCAAATACAATCCTAAGAGGTATGGAAAACACAGACGCCCAGGATTCATCTGTGCGGCCTCGAACACAGGTCGCAGATTCATGTGGCAACGCACATAACCACTGCGCTACCTCCTCACGACAATTTGGAAAACAAAATTGTATGCAAACAAAAAAAATATGACAAAGACAGATATTCTGTTACTACTTCTCCTCCTGCCAAGCGGAGAAGGCCTGGGAACACTAATGAATGTCACCTATGAGGACGAAAAGTGCATGGGGTGTTTAAATCTCTTGCAGAAATTCTTATTGATGGAGAAAGAGATAAGTAACTTGAAACAAGAAATGGCCGATCTAATAGAGAAGGTTCATTGTTCACCCGAAAAAAACACCCGTAGCAACGAGCATTCAAACCAAAGAAATTACGTATGCAAATATAGCTTCCTCAAGAATACCTAATGTAGAGCTTAAAGACATTGCGTCTACAGAGCTCAGTAAATCAGTAGACATTTCCTTCCTTCAAAAGGGAGATCAAACCAGCTCATGCACCTTACTACTGTCATCCAGCTGAGACAGAAGCAGAAATGTGCTGGATACACAAACATATTCGGCATCGTTGCTGGATGATACAAAAAAGGGTGAAGTTGAAAAGCTCGTTAAATTTAAAGGACCGAAGACGAAGAATTCGAAGTCGAAAAGGGCCAAGAAGCTTTCACAAAAATGGGTTTGAACTCCAGAAAAAGCTCGTTCTTACCGAAAGATGCTCAAGTGCAATCCTTTGTTGGCAAGTGCAGGACAAATTGACAAAGTTCCCAAAAGGGGTTTGCTTTTAACTTTAGGAATATTTGCTCATACTGACGCAAATAACATCATCGACCAGAGTAGAATTCTTCCTGATACTGATGCTCTATCAAAAAATCAGAACTCAAAGTCACCAAACATACATTTCGACCGAAAACGCAAGCTCATTATTAAAGGGGTTCCCGAGTCCACTTCTCTGATTGCATAAGAAAGGGTAGAACATGACCTCAGTCTTTTCCGAGAATACTCATATTCGATTCTTCGAGATGGCGAATGCATTACAGTGCACAAAGCATTCCATTTAGGGAAAGCAGATGTTTCACATTAGCTGTCATCACCACTGCCTCTTAAAATCATTCTTGAAAATGATGTTCAGGCTTCACGCCTCCTAGAACGGAGAACGGCTCTCCGTAACTCACACAGGGATGTGTTTTTTGCAGCCGAATTATGAACCTAAGGAAAGACACAAAATGAAAATGCTGAGAGCAGAACTGAAAAGGAGGACCAAGCAGGGGAAAAATGGCTCCAAATAAAGGACAGGGAAATAAAAGTGATAAAGAGGTCATTCTTAAGGCAGACCCCATAAATAATCAAGGTGGGTCCTTGTCGAAATGGAGGACACTAAATACCAAACTGTACAGAGCTCGAATAATAAAAATATGGCGCTCCAGAACTCGGATGACGACCACTCATCAGAACTCAGCGTCGGCGGGATGGACACCAGTTCATCTCGGAAAACAATGACAGACTCTAGTATTCCATCGCACAAAATGCGCAGAAGTCTATATGGAGGAGTTACCCAGTCTAAATTGAGATGCTTGTAAACCAATGCTCAGAGTCTCCTATCGAAAGTAGACGAACTCAAAGCACTAGTATCAGACCGAACCCCCCGATGTCGTTGCCATTACGGAAACGTGGCTCAAAGCCGAAATCGTTGATAGCGAGGTTTCGATAGATGGATACCAAATTTTTCGAAAATACCGAGAAAATAGAAAGGGAGGAGGAGTGGCCGTATATGTTAGGACAGGAATCTCGGCAGGCGAACGAGCACACTCCATCTTCCTTGAATATGAATTTCTCTGGATAAAGATTATAAATGATTGTTCACAGAACCTACAATTCTTGACGATCTACAGACCAACAAACATTCCAAGTGCAGCTGATGAGTCCCTCCTCCATTTGCTCAAAGAAGCAGCAAGTCACCAGGAGGTGCTTATTGCTGGAGATTTCAATGCACCTACAGTAGACTGGGTAAATCTGACAGTTGATGGTGCACAAACTTCCTTCGGCCACAAGCTAATGGATCTCACTCTCGACCAACCTCTGGTACAGAAGGTTAACATACCAACGAGATTTAGAGAGAACCAGAAAGCAAATTGCCTGGACCTAGTATTTACGAAGGACTTCTCTATCATTGATGAAGTGTATTCTATTGCACCCCTCGGTAAGAGTGACCAAAGTACGCTGATATGGGATTACTCACTTTATTCTCAGCGCCAGAATGGAACGGAATGCAAGCGAAATATATGGAAGGCTGATTTTAACGCGATGAGGAAAGAACTGATGTCTATGAGATGGGATTGTTTGCTTAAAGTGAATCCAGAGGATGACTGGCGATCATTTAAGACAGTCTCACGCGATCTGATTGAACGCTTTTGTCCAGTGAATGTGCAAAACAAGAAAAATCGACCCGCCTGGTTAACAAGAGAACTTAACAGGCAGTTAAAGAAGAAGAATAAAAATGGAAGGTATTCAGGGAAACAGGGTCAGCAGAGCATCTCAAAGAATTTTGCCATCAAAGCAACGCTGTAAAAATATGATTCGTCAGGCAAGGAAGAACTATGAATCAAGAATTATTCAACAGTCTGAATATAAACCAAAACTTTTATTCCATTATATCAATAGTCGACTAAAAAAACAAGGATCCAGTAGCAGTACTCATGTATGGGAATGGTGTTGAAGTCGTTGAAAATTGCGACAAAGCCGATTACTTATGACGGTTTTTTGCCTCGGTATTCACTAGAAAACCTGAACTTCAGCTTGACCACGTCAACAGTGCTGTTATAGACGCCGGTCCAGTGCTTGAATATAATTCAGTATATATAAAAGACACACTAGACACTAGCAAAACAAGCAAATGTTACATGGCGATAGTCGTTTTAGTATATCGATCATTGCTGTCGACTAAATATATGTTCATCACGTAAAAATGCATGAAGTTTTCTTTTAAACATTTCTACGCTTTCAGCCTGAACAACTGAGGCTGGCAATTTGTTCCATTCGTAAATCACTCGTTGGGAAAAGAAGTTGGCCCGCACTAAAAGTTTGGCGTGATTTCTCTTCAGTTTTTATTTAGAATTTAAGATTTATATTTGGTTAGCAACGGGAAGGTACTGTCTAAGCAAACATTAGTAACGAAATAAAGTTATGACAATGTATGCAGATAAAATGTACAAATTCATAACTTGTCCTGCTATGTCAACAGTTAGCAATGTTTTAAAATTAAGGGTGAACTAGAAAAAATTATGCAGTGAAAAAAACTCCTACCATAAAAATGGAGGCAGAGTTCAATAGGCCTTCATTTTCGAAAAGAAGGTAGGAGAAAAAAAACTGCTTAGGAAAAAATAGTCAGGTTGTAGAATAGAATTTATATTTTTAGAATTTATATTTGGTTAGCACCGGGAAGGCTGTCTAAGCAAACGTAGTAACGAAATAAAGTTATGACAGTATTGCCGAATGATGTACCAAATTCATAAATTGTCCTGCTATGTCAACAGTTAGCAATGTTTTAAAATTAATGGTGAACTAGAAAAATAGGCGGTGAAAAAACTCCTACCATGAAATGGAGGCCAGAGTTCAATAGGCCTTCATTTTTCGAATAGAAAAGGTAGGTGATTTGGATGGACGGGCCCTCAATGCGGCGGAGTTTACACGCAGCAAGGCACCAAGAGCTGCGATTGCGTTTGTGTCACTTGCAGCTAATCAGCGAGTGACGCTGCGCTGAATAGCTTTGAGTTTTGCACTTTACCAGGAGCGAATTGACAGGGAGTGTGAAAATACATGGAGGCATGTCAATGCAAAATATTTCTGGCTGCAGATTCAAACAGTTGTGGCCCTTTAAGATGAAAACTTTGCTCAAACTTACTCATCTCCGAGCAAATTTACTTTAAACTATCCCAGGTACGATAACTCACTTTTGCGTTCCAGTCCTGTAGTATGTCGGACGAGCTAAACTCGAAAGACTTGGAAAGATACCGAATGAGAGTAAATGTAAAAACACTGCGGACCAGGACGCAGAAACGGCTTTTTTTATGCTGTTTTTTTAACAGAATTTGTGTGCACGCAAATACCAACCCGTATGGCACGCGCAGACGTCTATTCACATTTATTGCACATCCACTGTCCTCATGCCTTCCTTTGCCAGTTGCAGTTTGCTAAAACATAGGGGAAATTGGCATGACAACAGTGTTTCACAAACAGTCGGGCTCTCTTCAGCAGCACAAGTGTTTCACTCAATGATAACAGAAAAAAGTCCCACAGAAAATATAGGCCAACCCAATTGCATTATGAATATCATAGAAGTCGTAGTGCATGGGTCTGCCAGTCCTTTAAGGCGAAGATACGAGGAAATTCAAGCTGATACATCATGCTGGTAATCATTCTTAAATTATACCAAAAGACGCACTCGGTGCGAATATCTGTTTTCATGACAAACAATGGTGGGCAGCCCATCATATTGAAACGAATATTAGTTGAGCAAAAGAGGTCTTCTAGTGAACTGTTGAGTTGGATGACGTTACAGGAGTCATTATTTATGTAAAGAGGAAAGGGATTTTTTTTCTTACTTACACGTAAACTCAGGTCATTAAGCATATGCAGATACCGTTTAATGCGCCGCATTCGACATTTACATGTATGACTATAGGATGACTTTGATCATACAACATCTAAGATACTTCTCACCTATCAAACGATGCTCTGACGAAAAAAAACACGCTGGGCCGAATAGCACAGAGACCCTAAACTTATGATCAACAGTAAAGAACATATAATTGAGTATAGGGGAACCGCGAAAAGACTTTGGCAAAACTTATAGCATTCGTCATAGCAGAAGCAGTAGTCTTAGTTGTAGTATAAGTTGTACTTGTAGAAGTAGTATTAGAAGTAGTAGCAGTAGTAGTATAAGTAGTATTCGTATTTCTTGTTGTACGTGCAGAAGTAATAGTCATATTAGTCGTAATAGTAAGAGTAGAATAGGATGTAGTAGTAGTAGTAGTATTAGTAGTAGTAGTATTAGAAGTATTAGTTGTAGTAGTAGTAGTAAGTGTAGTAGTAGTAGTAGTAGTAGTCGTAGAAGTATTAAGAATAGTAGCTGTAATACAAGTTGTGAAGCTAGTCGTTGTAGTAATAAGAGCAGTAGCAGTAGTAAAATCAGTGGAGGTAGTCGTAGTTTTAGTAAAAGTAGTAGTAGTTGCAGTAGTAGTAGCAGAAGTATTAATAGTAGAAGTATCAGAAGTAGTATTAGTTGAAGTAGTAGTAGTAGTAGTAGTAGTAGTAGTAGTAGTAGTAGTAGTAGTAGTAGTAGTAGTAGTAGTAGTAGTAGTAGTAGTAGAAACAGCAGCCGCAGTAATAGTAATAGTAGTAGTAGTAATAGTGGAAGTAGTAGTAGTAGTAGTAGTAGTAGTAGTAGTAGTAGTAGTAGTAGTAGTAGTAGTAGTAGTAGTAGTAGTAGTAACAGTTATATAATTTTGAGTGGTTTGAGCAGGAAAAATTAACCCAAGGA
>WEDG01005406.1:0-17109 GCA_017591395.1 Schistocephalus solidus
TATTTTGCTGTTTAAGCTTTTTGAATAATCGTACATTTAATCCCCTTATCACTGTGAGGCAGCTTGACCATCCTCGGCGCAGCAGTCATCGCAATGTCTTTTTATTTCTTCCATTAGCTCGCACAGTTAAGTATCGACGGTTCTTTTCGGTAAACGCTATGGCCATGTGGAATAAACTTCCCCATAATATAAAAGTCCAACGGAGTTATTCTTTGTTTAAGATTACCATTACTAGTTTTTTTGCATTCAGAACAGTTTCCAAGAATTTCTGGGCGCCGACACGGTAGAATCTGTTTTTCCTGTTCGACGGAGTGCGCGGCATCTGAACTCGATCCCAGGTGTTACCTTGAGGGATACGGCACCGTCTCTGCAGCCTGCACCCGTTGACGTCTTCGGCAGACAGTGAGCGACTGTACACGGATGCTTTCTTGCCTGAGGCAGAATCCCGGTTCCTAGCAAAGACAGAGAGACTGCATACAGACTGCAATTGTGTTAGCCCTTACTGATCTGAATTGCTATCATCCTTACAGGCGACAGTTTTTTCTCCTGAATAACATGAAAATAGGAAAAACACTTATAATGATATATATTCAGGAGTTTTTTTTCACTGCCAGCCTCTACCCACTGAATATTTCATCTGACAATGCCTGTAAACCGGTATTAAATACAACTATTATTATTATTATTATTAACATGACCTCCGGCTTTCTCACTTTGGACTGACTGAGAGGTCTGAGTGTAATTGTCAGTTGGCGAATTTCCAACCCACAGCACTTATCGCCTCATGATATTTTCAAGCTCCGATCATACATTCAACAGAGGAGTCCCATGGAGAAGCAGACGAGAATCATACTGGCCTCTCAAGCAGCTATGCAGACTGAGGGTATGTTATTTGTAGTACTGCGCATGATCATTTGGGGTGCTTATTGTGTTATGCTTAGCTGGAGCTGATGGGTGTCACCACTAACCATAACGGAGCACTTGTGCCAAGAAAGTGAAAGGCGCCATGCGCGACACCACTGGGCGAAGGCCTGAAGATCCCTTTTTTAAGATCTCAAGCACGATGTTGCGATCGGCTTGTTTATATCGATAGGCAACTTTTAAATCGTCAGCGTACATAAAGGGCCTACTATACTGACAACGATCATGAACATCGTTGCCAAAAAGGCAAAATAGAAGAGGGCTGAGCAGGCTACCCTGAATAACTCCACTCCTCAAATGTGCGCGGTTGGAGTTAACATCGGTACTTTCAACTCGTTGTGTGCGAGCATCCAAATAGGAGGATATTAACTTCAGAAGCTTGTTACCTATGCCGAAGAAGGTAAGTTTCAGCAGTAGGAGATCATTGTCAACACGACCAAAAGCCTTCGTGAAATCGAAGTAAACGGTGTAAATTGCAAAACCGCTGTCTCCAAATTGTAGCACATGATCAAAGAAGAAGAACTGGTAGGTGTCACAAGATCTTTTTTCGAGGAACCCATGCTGAGCCGCATTAAGTAGTTTATTCTCTGTTAGGTGACGCATCATCTTGTCTTTGATCAAGGTCTCCAAGATCTTCGAGGTTGCGGGAATTGTATTTGTTGGCCTTAAGTCGTCAAATGACGTATATCGGCCGTGTCTGGGTATAGGCAGAATGTGCGATTCCTTCCATAAAAAAGGGAAGGGTTCGCTTCCCTTTAGAACGCTGACCGGGCCGCCACCTGGTCCAGGAGTGTAAGATTGACGAAAACGCCGAATGCCTACGGTCACGTCCCAGAGGTTAAACGTTATGGTTTCGAGGACTGTATCGGTCCAAACTCGGATGTTCGGAAAGGGAGTGACAGAATGTTCACTAAACGTTCTGGACACGAAAGCATTGACGCTATCGGCCGTCGACTTTCTTTCAACTATTGGGTTTCCTAAGGCGTCTTGAAGTATGGGCTGCTGCGCTTTTACTATGCGCGAAAAGTGTTTCGCAACATTTAACGAAGATTTTTCGGAAAATTTGACTTGTATTGGCTAGTTGTTTTGCGTCAGACAGCCTCTTAGCCTGTTCAAAGATTTGTTGGATCATGGGCAGGACGGAAGTGTCATTTTGTAGATTAAAACGACGTGAGAGTCTATGCAGTCTACGGCGGAAAAATAAAGGGAGGTAGACTTCATTCTTGGCATTAAGTATTTTCTTACGGGGAATCAAACGAGAAATAAGTGGACCAAGAACATGGTACAATGTATCAGTACAAACTTTCAGATCCAAACATAGAAAGAAGTTAGTCCAATCGTGGGAATTAAGATGTTTTAGTAATTCCCCATATTTGTTGATCAGAAATCACGGAAAAAACTAATTTTTTTGAAAAACGTTTCATCAGCCTCGAGTTCTAGTGAAGAAAGAACTATGGCATGGTCAGAACTCCCAAGTGGGTCTAAAGGTGACACTGACAACGGCTGACTACCTCTACAGAAAAGAAGATCGAGTATGTTTGATCCTCGGGTGGGAAAATCAACTACCTGTTCCCACATGCCTATATCTAAGGCCTCAAGTAGGTCTTCGAACTTTGCAGGCCGGAAGGTGGACACCAATGAATTTTGGGAAGATTGAAGTCACCTGCAATCAAGCAGTACTTCAGATTTAAGTCAGCTGCTGCGTAAAATGACTGCAAGAAACAAAGATCGTAATCCTCGCTGGTGTTGGGAGGGCAATAGACACAACCAACGAGTAAAGAGTAGTTATCTTTTAAAACAACTCAGAGCCAACAGCTCTCTTATACCGCGGTAAATTGTTGAAAGTCCAACGGCAGAAATGTAAGCGGTTGCTTAACATAGATACCGCTTCCTCCACCATGGCCCTCGTGTCGATCATTCCGAATGTAAGCGTAGCCTAGAATAGAGAGTTCGGAGTCGGATACACAGGGTGTTACCCATGTCTCTGTAACTATTAAAATGTCAGGTTGGTGGACATAAACCAGAGTGTTGAGCAAAGGCATCTTATTAAGCAGAGATCTGGCATCTAAGACGAATATTTTAAGCGGACACGTTTTTGGTTTCTGGAACGGAACAGTAAGGCTGTCAGAGTGTCTGTCTTCGACCAAAGAAATGCTCTTTTCACTCGAACTCCTTGTCCGTCCCTTATTTTGAGATGTGCCTCGCCATTGGTCCTTCGGCTTTCCAGCTTGATTATTAATAGTCTCATTTTCATTCACCCTTTCAGCCCGTATTCCGGTTGAAAAAAACTTCAGAATGCAGACCCCGTAGAGTTTATTTTCTCTGTAACAGGAACTGTGCCTGTGCTTCGTTTTCCAAGATAATTTTAAGAGGTCTTGGTTGAGGATTTTAATCGGATGCTGAAAGAGCCTTCCCTATTCTATTTATCTCGAGAATGTGCATGGAATCGCCGTATGTTAGCATAGTGTTTTGTATACAATTGAAGGAGATCAAAGTCATGTTTAACTCGCTCCTTTGGAATTATGGACGCTGACTCTGAGACTCCTTTTATGACTACAATCGAGCGCCCGTTCGCAACTCAGATCTTTCAACTGAGTGAGTACTTGTAAGCAGTTAACTTGGTCCGATAGGTCCAGATGAACCGTGTGTTGGGCAGGCTGGAGCGAAATCCGTGAACAGCTTGGTCTTCTTATAACTTTCCTCTTTGGATTTACAAACTCACCAACCTCTTCAACATCCCATGTTAGTGTAACGTCCAGCAGCAATGCAGCGCTGGGTTGTAAAGCCAGAGTATTGCTAATGCTGTCTGAGCTAAGTGATGATGGTTTGGAGCAGGGACTAGATGGGACTCCCTTTCGAACTAGTGAAACGTCCTCTGGTTTACTGGGTTCGGTAGACATGATATCTTTTATGTGAGTTTTAGGTATGCTTGAAGAGACTATATATACATACGAATATTGCTTTGTGGAAGGTTTTGTACGGACAGGAGCTTTTTTAACAGGTGGGTGAAAAAAAGATTTTTAAAGTTATCTATTCCTTGCTTTAGATTGCCTACCTCCTGCTCCATCTCTGAGAATTTCTGTAGGAGGCTGAAACAGCTCATAAAAGTTTCATTTTCGTAAGCTACATTAACTGAACTTACCATACGTTTTACCTGTTTAGCAGAAGGTGAACAATTTGTAGAATAATGACAGTTGAAACTATTTTCTCTTAGTCTATTAATTTGCTGATTGAAACCCCCTGCCAATATGGCCGAGTGGTTGGATGCGTCGATAGACGGTCCTACGCGATTTTGCGGTGCAGGTTCGAAACTAGGTCACGGACCAATTTTTTGTGGCAATAAATTTAGGGCACCTGCGTTTTGCAGACTTATGGGGATATAAAGCAAATGCGATTGATATTAGAATCACATAAAATTAACACACAGTTGGTTATGATGTTCAAGAATATGACGAATGTGCTATACACAGGGCTGGCGTGTTCGCTTCCATAAACTGGCTGTTGAATGACCTCCCTTATTTAGTTGGCCTTGTGATGGAATTAATGGCGAGCTTTTCTTGTGTGTTTTTTTTGAGTTTCGTACTGGCTTTTCCTTCAGTAATGTTCGGTGATTTGGTAGGCTTAGTTCTCGTACCAGGTAATATAACTTAACTCATCATTGTTGCATTAATGTCGACTGCCTCGTTGTTCAGTGGAACTGGTTTGTCTGGAGATTCCCTTGGAGACGTAAATCACTTCTTCTCCTGGGTGGTTTTGAGTTTCCAACAACCATGCCTTCTTTAAGAGGGTGGTCGTTGCTTATCAGTTGAAGGGCTGATGGAAAATGAAGTGATTTCCTTTTGCTGTCCTCTAGAATAGCCACAATGATGTCAGCCAGTGTGCCTTGCTTCTCCTTGAGTAACTGGACTCGCCGACTAAGGTCCTCACAACCAACACAACGATAGGCGGCTGTGGAATCCATCTCATTTGTTTCATAGTTATCAGTGTCTGCTGTGAGTACTGTAATGGACCCGTATTAGATACGCGACGAATCCCAAATTAATGACCCCCAAGTAAGAACAAGACAGTTGGTAATGCGAAGAGTTTAGGGATTATTTGTAACTAGAAATTGGAATTCTATTAGGGTTTGGTCCTGCGAGGGTCCTTTGGTGGGGATTGACTGTCCTGGGGAGATCTTTGGGAGGTCCGTAGGAGAAGGAATGGCGATGGCTGGAGGAAGCGTCAGAGAGCGGTCTCCGGTCCAAAGTGATGAGCCTCAATTCTTCTTGGTATTTATGTCATTTTCTCCAGACGATTTGATAGGTTAACATAGAGTAGACCAATGGATATGCGTAAATCATACATTGCAGATCGAATAGAGCCAATAGGATTATCAGTACAGTTTGTATGGCCTTCCGGGCTTGATTGGTAGTTACGACGGAGTGTCGGTTTCTGGCGCTAGTAATCTGCTAGTAATCTGAGCTACTAGAAAAAAATGAGAAACTTTGATTCCATCTTTACAGTACTCTACTCCTTGTTTCCGTTTGTGTCTCCTGGAATCCACTGTGTATGATTACCTTGAAGTCTAAGGAATCCTTCAGTATTTTCCACAACAGACTGTAAATGAATTAAAATTCGTTCTCAGTTGACGCTCAGTATTTAAAAAATTACTTTGATTTCTCACGAGCCGTGCGCTCATGGTGCAGTGGTTAGTGCATTGATCTTCATTCAACAGTTCGACCGTCGATTTCGACGAGGTTCATCGTATGCTCCACACCAGGTGATTTTCATTACTGTAGGCCACAAGATCAACTCCCTGTAGTGCGGCGTTTGTGGACGTGTCCTTTTTGACTGTGACTGATGCCAGTAAACGGGTACTAGTTTCCTGTTCTGTCCCCTTGAGTCCACTGTGCTTAATCGCCATGCAGTCTAATGATCCTACGGGTAATTTTTGCAAGAGTATTTTAAATTATTAAAATCATTCGCAGTTGCTAACAAATTACTTTTGTCGGTCGTGGGGCGTGCACCCATGGCGCAGTCGGTGCGCGAGGTCATGGGTTCAAATCCCGTTGTGGAAGGTTTTATATACGCGTTATTTACGACTGAATGACTCATTTGTGGTGGTTTCCTAACTTTTCAACCTGCTCTAGAATAGTGCTGGATATTTTCAGAAGATTTTTAAGGATATATATATACTCCCATGTATGGAATTAATTAAAAACGACTCAGCCGTTTGTAGTTTTCGTAACAGATCTTGGAGAAAAGCTTTCAAGTAGGGAGCCGTCTTCAGAGATGTGGATGATTGCAGAGCATTGTTGAGGACGCATTTGAGATATATTTTACAAGCGCAAATCGAAAGGAATATACTTTGAATCTGATCCTTGTTGATTTGGTAGTGTCGGAGAACTGGTGGCGAAAACGAGACAGAGCGTGAACTTCTATATTTTCGTTAAGGATACAGAAGGGCCGTCTGATCTGTGTTCCGATCGAAACTAGCAGTACCTTATGCGCACTTACAGTAATGGACCAAGATCTTGAGCGCCTTCAGTGAGTTGGAGTGCTTCAGCAGTTAATTACTCCGCATGGGCCGCACCTCTTGTGGCCATTATGAAGGCCACCGGCAAAGTTCGAATCTGTACTGAGTTCTCTACCGGTCTCAATGCCGCTCTAAACACACATCAGTATCCCTGGCCCGTATCGGAAGATCCCTTTGCTAAGCTAAAGTGTGTAACTTGTTTCGCCAAAATTGATCTATCTGAGGCATACCTCCAAATCTAGGCAGCCAAAGAATCCCGGGAGCTTCGGACTATTAACACTCACCGTGGTTTGTTCCAGTTCACCTGCTTGCCATTTGGTGTTAAGACTACTCCCACCATCTTCCAAAAAACCATAGACACCATGCTGACGGGCAATGAAGGGGCCGCTGCCTATCTGGATGCCATCATCGTCACTGGCCCAAATCCATATGAAATGTTATAACGCCTGGAGACTGTACGCAGCCGACTTCAGGACTATGGCCTCCGCCTGCGTCTGGAAAAGTAAAATATTTCATGCCTTGTGTGAAATACTTCGATTTCATAATTGACCAAGATGATCGTCACCCAGATCCAGATAACATCGTCGCCCTCAATCAGATGCCATCACCAAAGGACATATAATCCTTACGCGCTTTCTTGGGTCTCATGAGTCACTTCAGCTCGTTCCTTCCGGAAATGCACCGTCTTCGTAATCCGAGGAATAAATTACTCAAGAAAAACGTCAAATTGGCTTGGTCTCGAGAATGTCCCCAAATTTTCGAAGAAGCGAAAACCATGCTGAGCTCTGACTTGCTGCTCATACACTTCAACCCCGATTTGAAGACGCCACCAACTATGGAATTGACGCCGTTATTTCACACGTCTTTGCCAACGACACAAAAAAGGCTATTTATCATGCAGCAAGGTCGCTAACGTCTTCGGAACGCAACGACGGACAGACCAAGAAGGAGGCCTTGGCTAGTATCCTTGCCATGAAGAAGTACCACAAGATGCTCTATGACCGCCATTGGACCCTTCCAACGGACCATAAGCCTCTTCTCACAATTTTCGGCTCAAAAAGGTATTCCTGTCTACTCGGTAGATTGTCTTCAGCGCTGGGCGACCATGCTGCTGGGCCACGACTTCTATATCCCGTAGCAGTGTACCACAAACATAGACCAAGCAGACGAATCCTCGCGCTTAATCAACTCGCAGACGAAGGAACCTGAGGACGCAATCATCATGTCCGTCCGTCCATTCGCGCACTCCTTGTCAACTTTGCGGTAGTCAAAAACGCAACCCAAAAAGATCCACTGTTGAGACAAGTCATTAAGTATCATCGCCCTCAGTGGCCTAGAAAACTTTCTGGAGAATTTCAGCAGTTCTACCAAAGACGAGATTCCCTGTTCACCTTTAGCGACTGTATCCTGTTCAACAACCATGTTGCTGTTCCACAGAAGATGTAACCAAGGGTCCTGAGGCAGTTTCATATGGGACATCGGGGCATCAACCGCACAAAGGCTATTGCTCATAGTTATGTGTACTGGCCTCAAATCGACCAACAATTGGAACAGCTGGCCCACTAATGCATAAAATGTGCTTTCGAATCCAAGGCGCCAAAAAAGACCACACTCAATGCATAGCCTGTCACACAAGCCACGTCGTCCAGGGTCCACAGCGATCCACCAATGGCCAGAACTTCCTTATCGCCGTCGACGCTTACAGAAATGACCGCAAATCTTTCACACGGAATGCACGACAACCGGAGGCACAATCAACGCTCTTCGGCGACTGTTCAGCAGATATGGTTCTCCCGAAATTTTGGTGAGTGATAATGGAGGGCAGTTCACATCAGCCACCTTAGCCTGATTCTGCAAAAAAGTCAGGCAGCAACCACCAACAGTCCAACGGACAGGTATAACGATTCGTCGAAACGTTCAAGCGGGCTCTTAAGAAGTATCGGTCAACCCAAAAACCAAAAAATCGGTGTCTCTCCTGCAGAAGCTTTGATGCAAAGAAAACGTCGTATGATATTTGACGTACTTGGTCCGTTCGTTTGTCGGTGTTGATGCTGAAACAGTCCATCCGGTGTGACTGGAACCACAATTCAACCGACGTCATGGACCAATGCAAAAGTTGTCCCCTACGGGTAAGGCAGTGCTGGCAAAGGATTACAGGAACAATCAGGAAAAGTGGACGCTTTGATGTGCTCAGCAAAAGTGCTGTGACGTGGTCTACGAGATTAGGGTCGGATCAGAAATTTTGGTGCGCAACGCCAATCAGTTACAACGCGCCGAATGTACTAACATGCCAAATCCAAGTCCAAAATTATCACTGGAACTACTTCTGGATGCATCCAACCTTCCAAGAGAACGGTCAGAATCCCCAGTTCCAGTGGCGAGCTGATCCCCTCAAACACTTAGACAATCGGGTCGAAGAAGAACACAAATGCTTCCGTTGCAGGGGAAATTGCAGCTCAAATCGTACAACTCAGCTCAAAGGGGGGAAGTGTTAGGAAGAGTGGTCCCAACAGATTCGTTCCCACACCGCCCTGATGACTCCCTCCCATGCTGCGCTATCGATCCACCCA
The DNA here is from genome assembly GCA_017591395.1 of Schistocephalus solidus. NCBI lineage: Eukaryota > Metazoa > Platyhelminthes > Cestoda > Diphyllobothriidea > Diphyllobothriidae > Schistocephalus > Schistocephalus solidus. The sequence goes on from WEDG01005406.1 coordinate 9,007, forward strand.
TAGGCCATGCGCAATCTGCCAACAGGGATTAGATGTCTACTCAATCATTCGGATAAGCCAGACGACTAGTTGAGAAGCTAACCCCTCAAGGACACTAGCGGATTGGTCCAACTACAGTCCAACCTTCTAAATACTCGTACGTTCTTTTGCCTTAAATACGCTGTAATTATACGTAAATGCGTCTACTCTTCCGCCCTTGCTGTTGAGTTCTCCTTTGGGGATTCAACCGAGGAGTTGGTGGACGGAGACCATTCAAGCTTGAGACAAGATCATAACATAAACAAATGATTGCCTGTGATCGTTTTCGCTACTTCCTAGGGCATCAACTGACAAGTTTATAAGTCTGACTTTTAAAGTTGATAAAACCCTGGTTTAATAAAACTAACTTGCTTGTTCGCATACTGCTTGGCCTTGCTTACCAAGTGCGTCAGCGCTTTTAGATAAGGCTGCCCAGTCTAGATTACTGCCCTCTCATAAAATAACACTTACGGATTAATAACCTTAGTCCAGGATAGCTACTAGCGTAAAAAGTTACCCGAATATAAGATAACATTGATGTCCTCCATGGTTTGTAAATGTTTTCCCTGATAACCTTACATAGAAATGTACTCTGCGGGACCAAAGGGAATTATTTGGAATGGATCATGCGATCGCATACATGGCATTACGTTTTAGGTGAAGTTTTAGCGATTTGAAAGTAAGGTTCTCATAGATTATCAAGGTAAGGTACCACTATTCACAGGATGCCTTAGAATCGTCTCACTGCGACTCCCCGTAAATATAGACAAACATCCATTTTCCAAAAGAATGCTCTCCGAGAATTCTGGAAGTCAGTTTTGCTATGAAAAACTGTTTATTTACGAAATTAGGTTACGATACGACAACATGAAGTAAAGCACCCAAGTTAATCAATATAAAATCCATTGATGCTTCTTGATGTCGGTTACCTGGATGCCTCAACGGAGGAGAGCTCAACTGAGTTAATCGGATGATAAAGTGTTATCAGCCTCGTCAGGCAGACTGCTAATGTCCTCATTGAAAGTGTCCGAATCCAACTGCGAAATTTCCATCCTGCTGGCAATCTTAAATGGAAATTCAATAAAGCTGAAAACATCTTGGAGTGATTTGGAAGAGGGTACCTTCACAATGACAGCTCATTCTTTCATGAAGTGCAGCATGGCCCTGTGCAAATTAATGAGCCATCGTAGTTTGACCGTAGCCTAGCTGCGTATATTTAGAGCTAGATTTTCATATTTGAAATTTTGGTGGGTGGAGCATTCATAAGCAAGGCTCTTTGCCATTCTTTCTTGAGCATCTTAACATACACCAGCACACCAGACTATTCATAAAAATAAAGTTAAAGTTCTATCAAGGCTTAAAGGGCCTTAGGTTTGAAGTCCAGCAGGAGATGTAAAGCCTGCTTACGGAAGCAACAGGCCTATAACCGCATGTATATTATATTATGTATACTATATTAATTTAACCCTTCCATTAGCATCACACTTATGAATGCACTGCAATCAGTCACCGCATGGGCCTCCTCAGCCATATGGACATCCCTAAAACTTGCAGTACAACCACGTCACCGCATAGTTCCTCACTAGCACACACAGGAGCAGGTCGACCATCGAAGTCCGACGATGTTCATCGTATGCTCCGCAGAAGAGTGGTGCAGGGACGGTGACTGGCGCTGGATTACAATGAGAGCAGGCTCGCGATGCATCTATCCCACTCTCTGTTCCACACACCCACGCACCACATATGAACCCGTCCCGCCTCACCGTTCTCGAACACGGAATTGGTGCCTCTGGCGTAAGTGGGACGTGCGTTCTTTTGCTCGCTATCCATGTGGCTTCTGTGGCACTCTAAGTCATGTGAGCTCGGAGCAGCCGACCTCTTGTGGAGAAGCAGGTCATGTGGTGCACGCGGAGGCGGCTTGTTTAGCTCTGTCCATGAAGCCGTCCGCTCTCAACATCGGTGGTTTGACTGGTTCGGACCATCGACTGGTGCAGAGGAGAGGGAAGAGAGAAAGTGACATGGACTCTCGGCACATAATTTTTACCGTACACAGTCTGACGCGCTGGAATCGATCACAATTCACTAAAAGCTGTGGGTTTGAAGGCTGCAAACTGATTGGATAACTCCATCCTCCCCTCAGGACGGAGAGGACGCTACACTGGCTCCTTAAACTGAGCTACCCCCCACCGTTGTTGTGTGAAAACCTGGTCTACTGTACGCGTATTCGGTTGCCAGTCACTGCACCCGATCCTGCCACTTGAACCGGTAGGGTGAGAGAAGTGAGAGTTTGGTAGATGCAGCGCAAGTCTCTTCTTAGCATTAGACAATTCACATGCAGGTTCCCCTCCTTGAGGCCATCCTCTTGTGGGGGCACACAGTGGACATAGTAGAAAACGAAGGTCGAACTGCCAAGTTATCTTCTCTGAGTTTAACTGTTTATTTGTTAATTGCCAATTTAAAGGTAAATTAGGGCAAATGGTCTGCCAAAAATACATAAAACTCTTCTAGTCGGTGCAAATTCAGAAAAAATCCTTTTAGTGGTATGTAGGAGCCAGGTGAACGGAATACCACTAACCTGGTGGTTGTCGTTAGACCAAGGCGCTCGTGGAATTGAGGAGGAGTGCGATGTCTCGTGGAGCTTGCTAGATTCACCGTGGATGGTGTTCCGCAGAAAGTTGGGATACATACTCTTTCTACGAATCACCTGAAGGGAGGAGCAAAAAATGTGACATTCCGGACTAACAAAATATCTTCTACTAGCAAAATTCCAGTAAGAGACTAAATTGATTTTATTGTTACCTCTTCTGCAACGGCCCGCATGCCCGTTGGCCAACTACGCTCCCTAATGACCTCGATAGCTGGGGCATCCTCCTCATCACTGCTTTCAGCAGCAGTTGATACCAACTTCCTTCCGTCATTTTGTTCTGCCCTCTTCTCCTCTTTGGCTTTATGTGCTGCTTCCGCGGCCTTTTTCTTATCCTTATTCAGCATTTTCCTGCAAAATATACATAGAACGTGACTTTACAACCAGGCAGTAAGCTGAAAACTGAAACAATGTTTTCAAAAAACCACCGATTATTTTGAGAACAAGGGCCCTCCCTGGACGAACCAAAAACAAAGATATGACAACAGGTTGGTGAGCATTGGTGAGAGGATGCAGGCATGCGCTGTAACCTAATCGTCTATGCACCTCCTACGATAGTTGATATTTCCGAGCGCAGCCAACAGGACGAAGGGGTCGGATAAGGGACTAGGAACTTGCCAGAAATACAGGTGAATGAACACAAAAATCTAGGAATAGAAGCTTCTTCCTGGAATTTAGCGTAAGGGCACCTGCATTATGGGGGTTAAATTCACTTAAATTAAGTTTATTTAAAGGAAAATGTAGGCATGAACCTATTTTAACCACCTTATTTGTAAACAATAACGACAAATGTGCATCAATTGGTGGGACTGTCAAGAAAATATCGCTGAAACATGTTGAATAGTAGAGGAATGAGCATGTAAACATCAACAAAAATATTCTGGACGGTACGTTGTCCAGCGTCGACCCGGTTAAATTAAATATACAAAAACAGGTACTGAAACATGGTACGTAGTATGTTTGGTAAACTTATACGTATGGCTGTACTAGTCAAGTTTCCTCTTAAAGTGTATATTTTCTCGCCTTAACGCCGATGGACCCGTGGATCAATCGTGGAGCGTTCGACTTAAAAACGTTTGATGACCAAGGGGTACAGGTTCGCATCCCAAATTGCCCAAACCTTGAGTTGGATATAACGATTTCCCTTCTGCTCACAACTACCCCTTTCTACGTCATAATTAACCGCTATCCAACGTTTTCTGAGGACTCTAGATGGAGCTACAAATCGCAAAGGGACCATAACCCAAGCAGCGAACGACATTTTTACGACTTAAAGCAAGCTGTTTTTGGACTTTCAGGTTTGTCCAAGTTTTCATGAAGTCACCCAAAATGCAATGCCCAGTTATTTTTGCGGGCAGTCGTGCGAGGAAGCCGGCGGTTGACTACGTAACCTCAATTCAGAACTGCTTAATCACACTTTAATCGCTTGATTACCATAAGTTTCAGTAGTCTTATGAACTTACTGTGCTCTCTTGACGAGAAGTTTGTATGCTGCAGGGTAGTTTTTCATCGCCTCTTCGAAGTCCTTCTTGGTTAGCCGGAAGAGAGTGGAGTAACCCTTGGAGCGCACAGTGGCCGTGCGCCTATTCTTGCCGGAAAACGCCAACAAGCTGCCGGACAGAGAGAACATTGAAGAGATCTAAATAGGACTGGATTGTGAACATTATTTAAATTTATGTACCCCATGGAGCTGACAGTTTGCTGTCATCGTTTGACAGTCTGCGACAGCATCGAGGGTACTTATAAAGTGAGTTGTTTTCACTCTGTATGCGGTCTGTAAATAGGCTGAAACTTCCATACATGCATACATGCACACGCCGAGATATGGAAGTAACCCAAAATATGAAAGTTAATTTATTGTAAGCATAAGCATAAGACTTTAAGCGCCTTCACTGTTATTATCACTTTCCTCTTCGCCAGAGGCGCCACTGGCACTCGATTCATCATCATCCATCGCAAAAAGATTTTGACGTAGTTTTTCTATATTCTTCTTGATGCAAACTTGAAAAGCTGCCTGTATTTATCGCATCCCGTTCAAATTGGCTATATGCTGTCCAATCCGCTTGAAGCGAATGTTCTAGAAGAGCCGACCGACTTCTCGCGGACATGGACCAATCAGAGCTGACGAGCGCTATGTGGCCACAGCGCACGCTCATGGCATGCAGCGTGGGAGACGCGCGCGTGCTTCCCTTAGAGATTGACTCATCGTGGCAATGGGAGCCCTCCCAACGCTTTGCAAAAAATGCACCCTAAAAATATAGCCCTAGTTACGCCGATTTCAGAGGGTTTTAGGGGTCTGCCGATGATTTATCGCGTTGAAAATATCGTACGGCATGATTCCAAGATTTTTCAGTTACTGTCACAGTCCGTCAAAATGACTACATTTTTAGCATGGATTTTTTATTCGTTTAAATATGTTTTTTTAGAAAAAAACGTTCTAAATTATCCTATGTTGCACTCATTTCATAGACAACTACGTATCCCTCATGTTTTGTACTCGGAAAAAGGGCATCTTTTGGCTTTAAAAAGTGTCTAGCTATGATATTTTTTAAGTCCGTACGATATCCATCCAAAAAACATTGTATCTTTTCGTGTATTAATGCCCTTCAAAAAGTATAAACCTCCATTGGAAAATTTTACGAACACTATACATTAGAGTAATATACATAGAGAAATATATCCTATTCTTTACGTGGAAAGCATGCAGTTTGTAGTCTGAAAACCTTAAACACAAACGCAACGTCAGATCGGGCTCCAAATTAATCGCTTATTGGAAAACATTTTAAACGTTCAATGTAGCCTTCTTCATTTCAGTTCAGTTTTCTTAATGTGATACTTTTAAACTCCCCATGTATTACAATACCAGGGCAAATTAAAAATGCCGACACCTAATGAACGTTGGGCAAAGGGTTGTCTTCAAGTCACTACAGGGCGCCTGACTAACCATTATAAACTAATTTTGCTGAATATAGTAAGTAGTATGTTTTATAACATAAACATTTCGAGGTGGAGGATGACACGAGGAAAATGTATTCGTTTCTGATATCGTGATGGTACGTATGGTAGCCACCAAATGAGTAGAAGAAAGACTATGTTTGCTCATGTTTTTATCATCTATGTTCGAATTTATAAGGACATGTAAAATCAATCGAAAAAAATGTATTCTATATAAACAGCCGTTTTTTATCGGGTACGGCCTATGCAAGCGACCGGAAAGATGTACATTGAAAAGCCGGCATCCTGGCGTGAATGAAATATCCTTGTAATTAGGTTGTAAGTTAATAAATATGACAGCCCTATTTAACGCACTTCAGAATTTGAAAAAAACATTGCATGAGCTTGGTCACCGATTGGCTCCTGGCGAACCTTCGTCTTTCAATATCCACATCGGGGCAAAACATCGGACAAGAAGTTGGTTGGTTAAAATGCCTACCGTCTTTAATTTAAATGTCAAGGAAATCTAACAGTTGCAGTCCACGACTCAATTACTCGGGCTTGAGGTAAAGTACACGAACCCGAGTCCTCCTTCAGAAGGCCCGAACTTATAATATGCATACTAGTGTCATAAAAGTGTTCGGACTGTTTTATGGGAGTTGAGTCTTCAATTTAGGGCCAAACTCACTGCAATTCGACGAGTGATGTAAGTCTGCAGCGTATTTCTTTTCTCATTGGCCAATTTTACTCGGATTGACTTACACAATGCATCATCCTCCATGAAATTCCGCGTTTTCGCGCATTTGCAGAAAAATAATCGATAATCTCGGGCTATTTTGCCATTAAAACAAGGGGTGCCGAAAAACCCGAACCACTGATGTGGCCTTACCTAATTTCTCCAAACACGCTTCCCTCCTTGAGAGTCACAAAGACGAGGGAATTGTCCGGACCACCGACCACCTCAACGAAACCGTGCTTCACGATATACATCTCAAGCCCAACTTCACCCTAAATAGGGGCACTTCAGGCATTTCAGGCAATTCACCTACCTTCTGACATATGATCGCACCTGGCAGGAACAGTACAGGCTTCAGTTTGCAGATCAGGTCAGATATCATTGTTCTTTCGCAGTCCTAAAAAGCACCAGAAAGCAATATTAGGCAACTGGAATATTGTATGGCTTTAAAATGCCGTTTTTATTTAAATTGCACAGTGCTGGTCGAGCACTACCCGCGCGTGCAGGAGACGAGATGTCGCTGTCGCTATGCGATGGATCGACAGCGTGCATATTTACCGAAGCAAAAAAATACAGTTACTAGGGCAGCCTTTACTGTGGTCGGGAGATTACGGGCAGCTAAGAAAGCACTGGCAACACTAAGCTGAGAGCCAACTGTTGATGTTGCACTGAGCCATGTTCAGTTGCGGCCAATCAGCAAAGAGCAAAGTATCGATCGGCGTCACGGCGGCGGCAAGTCTAGGGTTGAGTCATACGTGGCGCGAGGATTGAACTTGTAGGGGAGGATGGTATTCGGTAGCAGTCGCTACGTCGAATAGGCCTCCGGGACCACCTAACAAACCTCTTTTATAGGATTTGCTTAGGCCATGTATTCAAGCAGGTGAAACCATGTGAACCAACATAAGTCATTCGATTTCAACTAGGTTCCTATCTACGCTCCGATGCAGGAACCAGACTGCGCATCTATATGTCTGGATTAGAGTGAGAATATACTTTCACTGCATCTACCTCGCTCGCCGTTTCACTCCCCCACCTGGATCCGGTGTCAAGACAGAGTCAAGAAGACCGGAGATGGGAGAAGGCGCAGGCCCACGCATTGTGGTCCAAAACAAGAAAAAAAGATAGACGAGGGGCGGCTCGGATCCCAACTGAGTAGAAATGCCATAAAGGACATATTAAGAAAGGAGCCAGGTCAGTTGTCTTATATGGGAGTGGGCACATTGGCTGAGGGAGCCAGCATACCCGTGTTCGCGCGCCACAGCACGACCTGGCCCCCTTAACGCACACACCAGGATTCACAAAACCAGGGGGTAAGGAGGAGCTATCACTGTCTGACTGCCCAGTCCGCCGGTCAACCACTCGACACACACAGCACAGATTGGCAGCCTTCCAAGCCACGGTTTCTAGTAAACCGTGATATTCTCAGGTACGTGATGATGGTGAGCGTGGTAGCTATGTATTGCTGTAGGTAGTGTGCGCTGATGTGGTTTAGCCTCCGGTGGTTTACCGCAGATTTTCGATGGAGGCGCATGTGTCCTAATAGGCCTATGGGGGCGTAAAGGTGCAGGAGCAGTGAGTGTAGTGGAGGCGGGCGCGGTGACTGTATGTGGCAGCCCCAGGCACTGGTTCACCAGCCTCCGTGCGATGGATTCGCAGGTGACCAACCAGGCTGATGCGTTAGGTGAAGTTGCGCGTGAGGTGTGGGCAGGAGAAATCGGGAGAGGCTGGGGGAATGTCATTCGTGGTAGTGGTGGTGGTAGTGGCGGTGAGA
>WEDG01005407.1:0-72459 GCA_017591395.1 Schistocephalus solidus
TATATAAAAATCCAGCAAAGTTATTCTTATTTTAAGATAAAAAGGTCAAGGTCAAGGTCAAAGGCGGTTGGTTCAAATTTGAAGATAAGTGAATTCTCGAATTTTAAACCGATTTCTTTGTTTCCTGTTGAAAATATTAGCTTAATTTTTGACAATTTATTGTATTTCTACCTCATTATCAGCTGCACACACTTGCAGTTATTGCAATTGCAAAAGGGCAAAATATAAAGTTTTTAAACTTTTTCACCCTACATAGCCCCATTAAAGTTCTCGCAGATTTACGTCAAAAGGACGGAATATAAAGGTTAATTCTAGAAATAAAGTTGAAATTTTGTAGGTTTACCTTATTTCCAGCGAAGAATAATTTTCAGTAACTGGTATACCAGTTGATATAATTTTTCATCCTGCATAGCCTCTTCGCTAATTCTATTTTCAGTTTAAACTCGTTACCTAGCTTGCAGTGCCTTGCTTAAAACACGCCAATTCTGGTCAAACGTTTTTCAGCGATTGAAGTTTACCTTTTTTCTCTTAGCATGAGCACTCAGCTCAATATTTGAAAAAAAACAAGTTGTTTACCTGTAGGGATAAAACCCCAATGGAACGTCGGGTTTCACCCTCATTAGCAAACAAGAAGCCTTCGTCTACACCTTCAATATCAAAAGTTATCTCAGAGGTTTGTCCTGTAGCTAATGCAAGCACAAGGCCCTCCGGATCGACAGGAATTTCGATTCCAGCTGAATCTTCACCCGTTAACCTTGTTCCTGGTTTAAGTGAAATTGTGTCAAAGCCACTTCTTTCTCATCCCAAGAAAACCATGCCTGCTATAGCTGCCAAATCTACTAAACCTAAGAAAACTCCAAGTTAATCTGAATCATTGACTAATCCAGGCATTAAAATCAGTAATTTCATTACCGATGGGAAACCTGCTAACTCCTCAGCATCTACAACAGCTGCGAACGCTAACGTTGGCATCTTTCCCGACCCAAAAAGGGTCTGAAATCCCCAAATAATTAACGCTTCTAATTATGTTACCAATTTTTCGAAATCATTTATTAATTTTTAAAATGCACGTTTTCCGCCAATTTATGCTAAATTCCCTCAAAATCTCATTTCTATGCCACCCCCTATCTTTCAAATGCCACAATATAGCCTTCCTTCTCAAGGTTTTCATCCAAATATGCCGTTGTACAATAATCTCAGTTCTCTTAAGAGTAACATTTCGACAAATTGTAGACCAGAGCAATTTTTTTTGTCCCAGCTTTTGTTTCTTCTTTCCAGTTTTCTTCTCCGCCACCAAATTATCCTTTTTTTATAAATACTGATGAGCGTGACCTGCAGCTCAGGAATACGCTCAGCTTAGTTTCACTTAATGCGAGATCAGTTGTAAATAAGATGGCTGAGTTTAGAACATTAGCCTTTGAGCTTGATCCAGATGTGCTGTGCATCACTGAATCCTGGGCTCACTCTCTTATTTCTGACTCGACGCGTGCTATAGATAACTTCAATTTGTACCGACAAGACCGCGCTGAAATACGTGGCGGTGGTTGCCTCCTTTATATAAAGCCATCGTTTGTACATTTCCCTTTTAGCTGAGCATTTCGTCCTTTTCTGGAAATATATGATTTGCTTCAGTCATCCTCCCTCACAATAAAAAAGCGTTAATTGTCTGTATCTATAATCCTATGTGTTATTCTGGCAATAAAAAGCGAGCTCTGTGAACTATTTTAAAAAGTTGTAGACACTCAATTTGATGTCAAAATAATCGTAGGCGATTTTAATCTGCCAGACATTGACTGGCAGGCAAATTCCTCTCCACCAAACATCAGAAATTGGTCGATACTATTAACTTTTCAAACATGTCCCAACTGTTCAGATCAGTTACTAGAAATAACAACCTTTGAGATTTAATTTTTACAAATGATGTCTACCCTCTCTTTATGAATTTTCATCATGATCTTTTCACAAGTGATCACGCAATAATTCACTGTTGTTTTCCAGTCCCCCTTCTTACGAAGCCTGAGGTTAAATGCAATAACTTCGACTTTGCTAACATAAACCATGAAACAATAAATAATTTCATAAGCACTCTAGATTGGCATAGCATATTCTCAATCAACGATTCAAACTTTTCCGTTAGCTATTGCAGAGCCTCACAGAAAAATCCAGGCTTTTATCCCGTTTGAGATTTTTAATTCAAATAAAGCTTCTTCTACTGTTCCGCATTTTCCCCAGAAAAGACTTAAAAAATTACGAAAGCAACTTAAAGATTAATCTTAAAGATCTTTGTCAGTTCATTTAAGTATTTCACAAATATTTGAATAAGCATCGAAAATAAGGCTCGCGAGAGATAAGCGTAGGGAGTCTCGGGCACTAAGTGATGCCAATTCATCCAAATCTGTTGCTCAAATCTTCCATGTTCGGTCATCGGCTAAGCGTCTGAATGTAACTCCGCCCTTACTCAACTGTAACGAAAAATTTGTTACAGAAGATTTGGGCAACGCCTTCATGAATTCAAAAGGAAATAGCTCACCTAAAAATTAACATTCGGTTGGAACTGATAACATTCCAAGCTCACTTATTAAACAGTTAAGGGATTTTCCACCTTGACTAAGCGAGTTATTCTCAGTATTTCTCGAACTGGTTTCTTCCCCGATTATTGGAAAACTGCTATTAAAATACCAGTTTTTAAATCTGGTTCCCGTTTGTACATTCATAACTAGCGCGGTGTTCATAAAACGCCCTCTCTTGTTAAACTCTTCGAAAAACTTATTGCAAAACAAATCACGGATTTTTGCATAAGCAATCAAATTATCAACTTTTCCCAACACGGCTTCTTACCGGACCGCTCCTGTGAAACCTGCCACATGTCTTTTCTAAATCCATAAACCTCTCTTCCTAATGATCATCTATCTGTAGTAGTTATCTATTTTGATCTTAGTAAGGCATTTGATAAAGTGCCCCATAAACGACTTCTAGCTAAACTAGAAGCTATAGGATTTCGTAGTCCCCTTACTGACTTTATTAGATCATACCTAAATGATCAAAAGCAAAAACATTTTAGTAGGGTCCTCATACTCAAGTGCTACCCCGATTTTAAGTGGTGTCCTTCAAGGTACCGTATTAGGTCCTGTGTTGTTCTTACTGTATATAAATGATATTTCATCGATAGTTAACCGTTCTCAATCTTTTATTTATGCTGATGACCTCAAATGCGTGTATTCCTTCTCTTTCTCTACGACCGAACGGTGCCTAGAACAAATGCATTCAGACTTAGACGCTCTTTCGGCCTAGAGCTCCACATGGCTAATGGAGTTCTTACCTACTAAGTGTCGCTACATGAGTTTTGGGTCTGTAAGGCTGCCACAACCTCTTATCTTTGAAGGTTGTCCTATAATTGAATGTTACTCCATCAAGGACTTGGGCTTAAGCTACACCAATAAATTAGATCTTTCGCCTCATGCCGATAGACAGTGCCTTGCCGGTGCTAACCAAATATAAATTCTTAATAAATATATAAATGAATTACGGCCAAAGCTGCTCAGCTTTGCGGCTTTATTTCTTATAATTTCTACCTTCCTGAAATTAAATTAAGACTTCTTCGTATGTTTGTACTTCCCATTCTTGAATTTTGCTGTCTTTTCTTCGGTTTAATGAACGAATCTTGCCATTGAATAATTGAAAATGTGCAAAGACAATTCACAAAAACTTTTATTCCGACTCTTTCAACTACTCCTTACTCAACACGATGCCAGCTAATGAAGCTAAAATTTCTTTGGGTCAGGAGACTTGAAGCGGGTTTTTGTCTCCTTTTCCGACTAAATAATAGCTGGACTATCTCCAAGCTTTCTGTCATTACCCTCGTTATTCTTCCTTATAACCTAAAAAATTCTGCACTTATTATACCTCCCCTTGCTTCCTCCACGTGTAAACGCTCTCTCTTCTTTGCTTCTAGGTATAGTTTTCTTCGGAATAACTTGCCAATGGAAATTAGGTCGTTAACTAGTCTATCTGCATTCAAGCGAAGACTGCACATTTATCTTAACACTGATTCTATTAACCTTTAATTTTCCTCATCTTTTCCCAGTAGCTTTCGCCATGACTCGAGAAAGGACCATCGGGAATTTAAGTGACCCTCTTGAAATTATATTTTCGCTACCCTGAGTCACCCATGAACTATGATGTCTTGTTATATCACCAGTCATCCAAACGATGACGTCATTCGGATGTACACATTCGGTGGTCCTCAGTCTAAAATGCTACCGTTTCTTCGGATACTTACCATCATCAGAATTCAATTCTGGATCCTAAGATGCTGAGGACTTAATTAATTGACGCATCTTCGTTAGATTTGTTTCATACGCCTAAGTGATCAAGAACGAATCACCTCGACGTTTCATTATCTCATTCTGAAATGCTACTGCAGTATTACCCTACTCTACAACCTGACCATTTTTTCCTAAGCAGTTTTTTCTCTTACCTTCTTTTCAAAAATAAAGGCCTATTGAACTCTGCCTCCATTTTTATGGTAGGAGTTTTTTTTCACTGCCTTTTTTTCTAGTTCACCATTAATTTTAAAACATCGCTAATTGTTGACATAGCAGAACATGAAATGTTTTTGTACATTTTATCTGCACACACTGTCATAACTTAATTTCGTTACTCATGTTTGCTTAGAGAGTGCCTTGATGGTGCGTACCCAATATAAATTCTAAAAATTCTAAATTCTAAACGAGTTTAACCACTGTTTGTTAGGAGAATAAACCTTTTTTCCGATCAGTATATGTTTGAACTGGCGTATAAATACGACGATGGCAAGCAGCTCTCTGCGAAATGTTCAGTTTTTACTTTGAGTATTCCTCAGCGTAGACCTTGCGAAGAAAATGGACTGTTCTATCCCGGCCTTATTAACTTTTGAGAGGACTGAACGGATCGCAAAAATCCTAGCGTCTAAGATGAATGGTGCGTTAGGGAGGGTGATTAACGGGGTTGAACACAGGGCGGTTCGCAGGTTGTTGAAGGCATCGAAACATTAGGCCAATAAAACAAACTCTTTGCCCTTTTCCATAAATTTGTGAAGTTGGTATGCGATGTGGGAGCAGTTGCGGATGAAGCGTCTGGAGGAAGCTGAGCAGCTCCATCTGGTTTGTTGGTGTTGGCTACTTGCGAGCATATTCAATCCGATAGGGTTAGGGAAAAATTCACCCAGGAGCAACTATTTGGCCCAAAACTGCACCTTTGTTCACAAAAAAGTAATTATTAGGGGTTGTGGGTAAGGCCCGCTTCGTGGAGGGCCTCTAAAACAGGGACAAATCCGAGTACTTTTCACAGTTCTACCGCTTAGTCTACACAAACGACGCAAGGTTCCTTCGTCCCTCAGCGTATTACCCGCCACCTGCAAGCATTAGCCACATTCTTTTCTCAGAATTTCTGATCCGATGGGAAGTAAAGGAAATAAAAGAGTCAAAATTGCCATGACCAGACGAGCGTCCACCCAAACTTCGGATAGAACCCTGAAGTGACCTTTCTGTACCTCTGTCAGTGCTCTTTCAAAATTAATTTGACTCCAGAACACTTCCTATCGATTGTGAGCTGACACATATAACTAACGTGTACAGAAGTGGTAACCAAGCGTCAGTGACAAACTACAGGGCCCATAAGCTTGACACGCATCCTTGGCAAGGTTATGGAAACAATCACGAAGAGTGAATCAGTAAAATTCTTAGATACTCATGATTTGTTATCAAACTGTCAACACGGGTTCAGAAAAGGAAGATCCTGCGCAACGAATTTGCTCCAATCGCTCATAGATGGACTCAAGCACTTTCAGATAGACACGCGGTTAAAGTCGCCTTCATCTACTTTCAGAACGCCTTCGACACTGTGTTGCACCGGTGACTGTTGTACAAGCTAGAAAGAATTTGGAATCAGAGGTAACCTCCTAAGGTGGATCAAATACTTCCTCGTGGGTCAACGCCAGGTTGTGTGCATCGGCCAAGAGAGGTCAACTTCTGTTGCAGTCGAGAGTGGGGTTCCTCAGGGTTCACTACTAGGGCCAATAATGTTCCTTATATACATGGATGATTGTGTCAGAGATCTGAACTGTGAAGCAGTAATGTTTGCCAACGATATGAAAATCTAGAATGTAATCCACAGCCCTACCGACGAAGATAAACTACAGATCAACTTAACTCGGTTTGAGGAGTAGTCGAATCATTGGCTTTTGTGGTTCAACATCGATAAATTTACAATACTTCGCTTAGGTAACCCATCCGGATCTGCCAACAGTAGAAGCTACTTTCTCAATGGTGAAGCCTTGCAAGACGTGGAAACCCAAAACGACCTTTGCATGCTGACTACCACCACCTTAAAACCATCGTCTCACTGCTCGAAAGTGGCGAAGAGAGCAATGCCTGTGTTGCATACCATCAGACGAGCCTTTCTGGATTTCGATGAAGCTCTCTTCAGTAAAACTTTTAGAACATTCGTTAGGCCGCATTTGGAATATGTTATACAAGCCTGGAGACCCTGGACAGTTCATGCTCCGAGCTGTCTCGAAAAAGTACAGAAGAGAGCCACCAAAATGGTTAGGCGTCAAAGTTCCTTACCGTATCCAACGCGCCTTACGAATCTGAATCTGTTCCCTTTTAGTTATAGGCAAATGCGTGGTGATCTTCTGCAGACATTCCGCATTGTGAACGGATTGGATTGATGCCTGGAAATCTCGGACTTCTTTGCATTTGCTGCCACGACCCACCTCCGAGGTCACCTATCGAAACTACGCGTCCAGCAGCAAGACTGGATGTGCGCAAGTTCTTCATTTTCTGTCAGAGTGGTTAAACCATGGAATGCCCTCCATGAGGACGTTGTGACGTTCTTCATCGCTGGAAAGCTTCAAAAGGAACCTTGAAATTTTTATGTTCCAAAACGAGCCGGAGTGATGAGGAATTTAGCTTAACCCTCGAAACACACACATCACTTGTCATATTTTATGATCTCCTTTGAAATTTTGCAGCCCACATTGTTTCTCTGTATGCCGCACTTAATTTCACGTTACTAATGGGGTACTCAAAGGCCTATGCCTATTTCCCTAAATAATTTTAGTTGAATTGAATTGAACACCTGACGTAATTTATAATTATTTCGTTAATCGATCGACCGAATACTATGTTATCGTCTAGGTTGACAAGGAACTTATAGGGAATGAGCTGCCCTAATACGCGATAAATTAGGGACCGGAAAGTTGCGGCTGCGTTACAGAGCCCAAATGGAAGTGTTTAAAATTTTATAAAAATTTAGGCAACGGTAATGGCAGTCTTTTGACACTCATTAGGGTGTAGCACGACCTGCAAATCCCAAGACTTGAGATCGAGGGTGGAAAACTAGGCCGCATTGCTTACTGCGTCGAGAGTATCATCGGGCAGTGGAAGGGCGAATGATTCGCGAACTGTCACGGCCTTAAGACGGCAATAATAGGTGCAGAAATGTAAAGACCCGTCTTTCTTCGTTAATAAAGCTATGGAAGACGCCCAAAGGGATGAGGACGGTTAAATTATTTTTGTCTGTAGTATCTTATCGAGCAGTTTGTCGAGCTCTTCACGGTAATGGACAGGGATCCGACGCGGTGTTTAACAAATTGGTCTGGACTCCTCGGTGTCAATGGTGGGTTGGACAAGGTGAGTTCGTCTGATTGTGCTCGCAGACAAGATTAAGATTTCGGGGAAGGAGGGAGTAGACCGTTCAGCTGGTTAAATGTTAAAGTTTTGATGGTTTGAGGGGGTGGGAGGATGTCTTCTATGTGAGTGGGCTCTAAGTCTACTGCAGAGAGGAAAGCGTTATATATCATTTCAAGTTCGTTTGAGGCGGTTGGGGAAGAGAAAGAAGTAGCTTTTGGGAGCGAACAATAACCGTCTTTAGCGGGTGAGGAGAATGCAATTATGATCGGAAAGGAAGTCAAAACCGCGGGCGAGGGTTCACGGGCCATAAGAAAGTCGTGGGAAACATTGAGATCATCTATGAGAAAGTCTAATGAAATATAAAAAAATAACGCCAGATGGGGATCGATGTTCCGTTAGCCGCTTGGAGGTGTCAAGGTGTGATCAAGATTTCTATGCAACTCAGCAATCACAAGGGGTTGAGGAGCTTTGTGGTACGTCATGTAGAGTTGACAAATTTGGATGGTTTTTGCGGTGATGTGGGGGTATTGATGATAAGGACGTCAGTGAATTGGGGGTTGCGTAGGCCTGTTAAAAAGCGGCGGAGGTTGAGTCGGTCACATTCGGAGGCTGGGTTGCTGAGGAAGGTGGCTAATCTAAGACGCGATAGATCATTTGCTAATGCAGTCAACGATTGTTTTTAGGCTTGCCGAAGGGAAGTGAAGCGTTTGATTGCAAGCCCTGTGTAAATTTGTGTGTCAAATAGTTCAAGTACGATTTGAAGAACGGTGGTTAACAGAATGGTTAGGGAAACACCTGCATATATGGCGCAACATCGTGTTAAGGGAGTAAGAAAATGTAACAGACAGTGGGTATGCTGTTCAACGGGTACTGTAACCAGAAAAATTTCTAAATCAATCAGCCATTCTTGAATGCTGTGATCTGGTTCAAACCCTGCAGGGGCTAATATTGGGCTAGGAGGTGGATAGTAGGTGTAATCGAGGTGGAGGTTCGTAAACGGAAGGGGATGGTGGGGAGAGACCAGTCAAGCAACAAAGGGTGCATGGGCTGCCACTATTGGAGTGACCGAGCAAGGGGGGTAAGAATGAGTACCAGCAGCGTCTGTCTCGGTTAGTTCAACGTGCAGAGAATCAAGGTTCTTGTGGACACATGGCATTGTAGAATGACAAATAAATGAGTGAGTACAATAAGTTTATCATTATTGCAAAGATGTAAGGAAACAAAATAAAAATATAATGTAATACGTGTATACTCGAGTATAACAAGGATACATAAAAAGAGGAGTAATCTCTATATAATCTAATAAGGCGAGGCCACGGTAAAAGTGAGGAAATGCGTAAGTAATCGAATAAACCAAAGACCTGTTAAAGAAGGGACATATCGGGACGGTGGGTTGTGAACGAGACAGTTGGAGGGAAGGGAAAGTTCTGAAAAATGTCCCAAAATGCGAAGGTCGTTTCAAACCAAAGACGGCTGAGATTCTGGTCCGTTTCAGATTTTCGGTGAAGAGAACAGTACCCTCTTCCTTTCTTAAATGACGACTCCCGTCCCCGCAGTTATCGTCACCGCATATCATATCATTGTCTCCCGCTTAAAATCAGCATCCCCTCGTCCCAACCCTGCAGTTGCCCACAGCGCTGCACTACCCACCGGTTACCCAACGGACATGAGAGAATTCTTCTCGCTTCATACAGGAAATTTCTACATGTAACGCCCCTTTCTTATTTTCTTTGTTACCTTTCATACATTTATATCTTTCTTATAAGTAGATTCCGTTTTCTACCTTTCTGCTCTTTCTTGTAAGGATCGCTGCATTCGCGTGATCGTCAGAGTGCTTAGTGAATCTGTTCAGTACTCGTACCAACTTAAAATGGCTACAGGTCCTTTTGCCGTCCGTGTGTGCCAACTTCGAAGTCTTCGATCGATACATATCCTGTTGGGCAGCTTTGATCTCATTGTCTGATGGCGCACTTGGTGCACATAGGTTATCTCCAAAAATGTTATTCAAAAAAATTATAGCTTGTTTCAGGGCTATTTCATACAGAGGACTGCGATAGCAATGTGTCACTAATTTCCATATTAAGTCTTACGTTTTAACAGCGACCGCGATACTTTTACTTTGCCTTCTGTCGAGCGCGAAAGCCGGTCGCTTATTACCCATTCACGACGTAAGTGCTTGTCGCCGATACTGATATGTGTAGGGATTCTGATAGCCTAGGGTTTCCATGAATGTATTTTGTCATATATTTTGCTTCAATCTGTTCCTGGCTGGTCAACAGTTGATTTCTGCCCTTTTATAAGATGCGTTAACCGCCTTATAAAACGGCAGAAATCAACATTTATTTGGTTTGGAGAGGGGTGGTTGTAGTCAGTTGTCTGCAGCTACCCAGCTCCAAACCAAATAATTATTTCTTCTGCGTGCAGACCTCCTGAATAGCAAGCACATGTCGCGTCGGTATCGCGTGCGTATTGACTTTTAGTCACAATTATATTGAGCTGATATCGATTTCGGCCACTTTGTTGATATAGCCGTGGTTTCGACCTGTCGAGATACGGTGGTAAGGACGCAAATGGGTTGCAAAACTCTACAAATGACACTATTATTTAACTTGCGTGTTCTTTCCTTAACTAAATTACGTCTTGCCTTGCTGTAGCTGCCTTTCCTGTCCATAGGCAACTGGTTTGATCGCTTATTTCAATTTAGCGATAATTGTTAAGCTAGTAGCAAAGTCTCCAGCAGAAAAAAGACAAATGGGAGTTTTGGAAATTGATCGAGGTAAGACGTAGGATTTAAGACATGATACTTTCATTCGTGTAATACGGCTATTGGTTGGCGTTGCCGTGCCGTGTTTTCACGAATGCCGTGGTTTAGTTGGATGCCAAATGCGGCGCTTCTGAAAGTAAAGACTAATCGATGAAATTTTAGTTAATAAAAATAGTTCTATTTCTTTTTAACTTTAAGATATATTTTAATTCGGTCGATCCAGGCCGTGGGTAGAGACAATTTGGTTTGGGATGGCTTGTGACGGCTGCGATTATGCCCGATCTAGTCGGCCTTTGCTTGGGATTGCGCTCTGTGGGTCACTTCGTATGTGTGGGCTGGATTGAAATTTCTTTCGGCACTTCTTTTTGAAGCATCAACCTTTATTTCAGGAGTAGTCACTAGTTCACGGCGCTTTCTCAGTACTGATTAGTGGTCCACTTAACTGCTCTTGACTTTTTTCGTATTGCAGTTCAGATTCGGTTCTGGCTGCCAATTTTGTGACTGTAAACTTAGCCTAAACAATCATACGATATTTACTGTGAATACGGTGATTTTTAGGATGTTTTCTAATACTCCTGCCGCCACATGTGGAGCAAAGTAGACATTTTTAACAATCGTTGTTGATCTTTTCTGTCGGTGATAGTTAAAAGCCCAGTTGAAAGCACCGGGTCCTTGTGCCAATACTCAACGTAAAACTATTCAGCATTCCAGTGTAAATATTCGAACATAAAACAAGGAAAACCTAATGACATACTAATGAAAATATTATGAGGGCGTAATCGGTTGCCACTGGCCGTTCCGACGACGAATCATACGTTTTTCAGAGTAGCATTTTCTTCAATCAGATGGGTTTTAGGGTCCAACTTCGCCATGGGCTCTGCAGATATTTACGTATACTACAGAGCATTGTTTTCTTAGATTCGGTGTGTTCCAACAAAGTGCTGTGTGTCTAACTGCATTGGCAGAGCATACGACTGGATCACTAGATATAGTCGGGTGCGGTGCCGGACTAGAATGACAGTTATAGTAAGAGTTTTGAATGAACGCTGCAAGGTAAAAGAAAATGAAGAGGCCACGTGAAAAACAGTAGCTAGTGCACTCGAGGATTCTGAATGCTGACGGGTGAATCAACCGTTTTTGTTGGTCCAGTTATCCGGCGTCCAGATGTTTTCCAAAAGCCTGACTAAATTATAGGATTCAATTATCCTTACATAGGTGGTTGCATTCTGAAAAAACTGAGTTTGCGCAAGTCACGACGTTCTGCATAGCACGTTTGGTGCCTTCTTTTGGAAATTTTAATAAGGTGCTTGTTACGCACTGTGTTTGCTATTATTGTTTTGACGGAACAGTCAATATTATTTGCTGTAGGAACTCGCGACGGGTGAAATCGAACACGGCGGCGAAATCAACAAAGCAGACAACCATTGGTTGCTGCTAGCCATGTCGGAGTTCAAGAATGCGTTTCAATGTAAATATTTGGTGTGTAAATCCACGCTGAGCTCCTAATCCGCCTGGGTTGAATTTCATTCTTGATTTAGGTACATCCTGTACTAGCCTGAGAAGGACCCCAACGGAAAATTTCGCGACAAAGTCGATAGGGATTATACCACAGCGGTTATGGTCTTGCTAACATCTGTTGGCCGAGTTTTCTGGCGATGGTTATGCATTCAGTCATATTCACTACGCGTTGGTCGCTTTAGTGCTTCTTAGTTTTGCGTTTTGTAATTGGTCGATGGGGGATGCAGAAACCGACAGTGTCAGCTACAATCGACTGTTCGCCTGTACATCGAAAGCCTTTTCTCGAAATATTCAAAATGACTCATTCCAAGCAACAACAGCCCATGGTCACCGGGGATCTGGGGAAGACTAACCTATGCGGCCCATACCGGATAAAATACCAACACACGGTTCTCATTAAATTCGTTAGTCCTCGCCGCAGCCGAAGGAACCTTCGGTGTCTGTAATGTTAGCTATAAGTGAGGAGTTCGGTGCCTTTTTGTCCGACTCACTCAGTCTTTACTCGACGGTAAGTATTTTTCAAAGCGCATTCTTGCAATAAAAACAAGGTCTGTCGGAAGTGTTGAAATGGCTAACAACGGTAGCTGTTATCAAATGAAACGGATGATTGTTCGATTAACTTATGGACCATGTGCGGAGTATAACTGCTGCACCAATTGCAATTTGTGACGTGACTGAAAACAGTTCACCAGAGCTAAGTTCTTTTTTTATCCAGAACAATGGTAGTCCGTTTCGTTTACTTTGGCTCTACCGACAGAAGTGCCCTTTGGATACCCGTGGAGTTCTATGTGATGTTCACGATATAGATGAAATTGATTAAAGTATATTCTCCACTAACCTATAAACTGCTCTGGCATGTGAAAGGAGATCTATTACTTTACCCGGAAGGCTGTGTCTTCACATCAAGTTTTTCTCACTTTGGAATTTGACCATGCCAGAGACGCCGCCCTTCACAGAAATTCCTTTAAGAAAAATTAACCCGATGTTGATGAATGTTTATTGCCTTCCGCATATACGGTTTGGAGTTGAGCGCTTAATAAACTGATGTACAACTACGTGTTTTTGCATCACGAGAAACGTCCCCTGCTTAGGGAATGAGTCTTGATGTGGTTGATCGTGTAGCTCCTCTCGGTTCGTTTGAGCAGTAGACAACCGTATATAAGGGTCAACTGCTGCACATAATTTGCGTTGAACGTGCTCTGTCGAACTTGGAGGTGCCCGTGATCACAGCCCGAATTTCAGTAAAAGATTAAGACTTGACTGTATGAGGCGACGATCAGAACAGTCTACTGCAAAACCTGCACTCCTCGTCCTGCTGGTAGAAATGCAACGGAGGTATTCAGTAGCGGCAGCCCCTGCAAATTGCTGTAGATGACAGAACACGTCCCGGGCTTGAAACCCCATCGCTGATCGGTGATACCTTCTGCAGGTGGTGCAATAAACGGCTGCCATTTCCTTCGACCCGAAAAGGTAGCTCGCGTGACGATTAATAACCAGTAATCGGGAAGCGTTACCGGCAAGGCGCGGACTCTAGAATAAAAATTTGTTATATGTGCTATCCTCAACCGCTTATTCTCACGACGCGTTGAAAGCCGTAACTTGGAAGGTTTTTAACTGACGGAATAACTCGGTTCTCATAAGAGCATTTTGAAGTAACTGGAGGACTAGAAGCCAGGCTTTACTTCTTTTCGATGTAACCTTTACGATACTCACGCATTTGAGATCTGAGCTGCCCATTCAGGAACCTGGTATATGTAGTGGAAACCAGATAGTGTACGACAGGCTGTTCAGTTTAGTCAGCCACTGCGCTGATTATTGATTAGTAGACATCCTGTGACCACCTGCGTGGGCTGTAGGTAATAAGGGCCCTTCTCTATCGGCCTAATTCAAAGGCGAAGTCAGCGAAGCGTGGATGCAGTGCATGCTTCCCTTTCTTTAAAACATCTGAAGTGCCTCTGAATTATTACAAACTGATAAGAATAATGACGTGTAAGTTAGCTACTTGCCGAAATACCTGAGTCCTTCTCCAGGCTGCAGTGACATTTCGTTGACGGGGACCTTGGAAGTGACTCCCTTCAATGTGAGGCCCCGAGTCCTATCAAAGTGTCTGTAGGGGCCGGCATGCGTGTAGCCCACGCAGTCAAGGGTTTAGACACGCCCATAATCAATCCTCTTGTGCCTGTCCTGCTATTGGAACCTACTAAGTGCAGGAAGAGAGGGAGAGGGGCCCTGGTAGATGCTGAACATTTTGATCTCACTTATAATCTACCTACCTCACTGTTGGAAGCGTGGTGGTCCCCATCACTGACGATGAACGAGTTATCAATTTGCATCTTAAAACTGGCCTTTGTGGAACGGAATACACGCCAAAGCTGCTGTTTATAGTAAATTAACCGGATTTGCCGTGCTGCGGTTAGCCCCATAAGGAGGCTCATGCGCGGCTCACTAAAAGGATTATGTATCTTCTGGCTCTCTGCCAATGGAGTCATCTCAGTTACTCTCACTTACCCAATTTCTGTCCCTATATCCTTCCTTTCATGCTTATTATTTCTTTAACTTCTTGTCATTGTTGCATCGTCGATGCCAGCTGTAAGTGCACGTTCGTGGTGAAGTGTATCTGTGGTTTTTGTTCCTTGTGTTCCAAATCTTGTCTAACGTTGAGAGATCTCTAACAATCAACACACCGCCGCCCTCATTGAGTGATTCCATGTAATTCCAGGACGACTATCTGTCATTTTTTTATTTTCACTTTAAAATGTACCATGAAGTAGCGCTCCGCGCGGTGGCATTATGTAAAATCTCAGTGTATTCGTTCACAAGCCGTACATTAGGAAAGTTAAACATTTTATTTGTTTTTGGAAAACCTCATAAGTTGAATAAATCCATAATTGTCTCGCTTTCCCCGTCAATACAGTCGACCGACTTGGTTTCAGATAAAAAACACCGCCAAGCTCGTCCTACTGCAGGGCCTCCTTGGGTTTCTTTCGTTATTTTACCAAAATGGTTGGCAGGGAGCACCACTGCTGCGATTGGCCACCAAATATTAGTGCACTGGAAAAGTATACTTGTGTTCTAAAGGTTACCGAGTAAAGTATTACTGAGAGTACTCGGTTTGGTTATGTAAAACGCAAGTTTCACGTTTTTGCTTGGTAGACCTCAATTGTGGTCTGGCAGGCAATCGATTGGCTCAGTGGTCTCAAGGAAGTATTTTGAATGTTTCATTTTTGTAGTGTTTTTCAAAGTGTTTGGTCTTTCTTCCCCACAGATGCTATCGAACCCGAAGAAGCAGCTCTACATCAGCATTGTAAACTTCCTTGCTAGCGAACTTTCCAATAATGGCTACTCCGATGACACAATCGAAAGCCTTGAGGGTAAAATCATCGACTGTTTTCTCTATGGGGCTCTTATCTTATCATATTTAGTCGCTAAACAGTGTTTGGAGAGTGCGTTCCACCTTTCCGACCAACCGGATTGCAAGGCCGACAATCTTCTCACAGTCTACGAGCGAGGACTTAAAGTGAAACTCGTCTGCTTATTTGACTGAAGTTTTTGTAGGCTTCCCTCTCATCTCCTCCGGCTCCTTATCCCGCTGCCCAGACTACAGCAGAAGTTAGTCCCGAAAATAAGGCTGTGGCGGAAAGCCTCAAAACGCAGGGTTAGTGTCCACTGTTTACACGACTACTGAAATCCTTTAGGTAACCACTGTATGACAGAAGAAAAATTCCACGAAGCAGTTACGTGCTACTCAAAGGCCATCGAATTGGATCCACACAACGCTGTATACTTCTGTAATCGGTAGGTTGTGTTCGAAACGCTCCAGAGTAATATTCCTAAGTCGGACCGCTTTCCTAGCTTTACTTATCTACCTCTAGTCGTATGCTTGCTTTGATGCTGTTCAGAATCTTTAAAACCACTACATCTTGAATTTTGTGGCCAACCCTGGCTGCATGGGTTTGAGGAAATTTCCTTGGCCGAAGCATACCCTCTGATTAAAAAATTTCGTAGTCGCAGGAATTGGCCCCCAAGACTAAGAAGGTCTGTTCGTACCAGCGCTCAGCCTGACCTAGTTTATGTTTTACTCAGGTTTTGTACGATTTAGTGCTATCCAATCAATTTATAAATGGCCCAAGCCATCTCTGCCGTAATGGCTCATCTGATTCCTGAATCCTAGGCAGAAAAGGTGGTCAGTTTGTGTTCATTGATGCGGTAAGTGTCTGCGACCCTCCCTAAAGAAGCCGTTTAATACCGGCCTCTAATAAGATGAGATGCTTCGAACATTCTAACTGCTCTGCCAAATGGCCGTCTAATATGTGTTATCTTAGCCGAGCAAGCAATAAAGCGCGGCAACAGCCATTATTCTTTTTGGTCAGCAACCGATCCACCTAAAACATGCCTTATCACTACTTTGCAGGGCTGCAGCAAATAGTCGACTGAACAATCATGACGAATCAATCCGAGACTGCGAGCGCGCAGTAGCCATCGATCCAAACTACAGTAAAGCTTACGGCCGCATGGGGTAGGTTTCTGTGCCCGTGTACGGAGTCACTCCCCCTTCTTTCTCTCTCTAAGGTTAGCTTACTCCAACAAGGGTAACATCCCCAAGGCCATTGACTGCTATAAAAAGGCCATCAGCCTTGATCCAAATAATAAGAATTTCCAGGAGAACCTCTCGATTGCGGAGGCCAGGCTGCAAGACTCCGACGCCGGAAGTGGACCGGAGGTGGGACTCGGAGGCCCCGGTGGGCTGAATCTGGGTGCTCTGTTTGCCAGTCCAGCCATGCAAGATCTGGCACGGCAGTTTGTGTCCGATCCGAATCTACAGAATACGTAAGTATATGTTAATTTTTGGTCTAAACTGCGGCTTCCATAGAATCCTAACTTTTGCCATCGGTCTTGTGGGTTACCGAGCTGGCTGTCAAAATTGACCTTTTTAATTCAACTAACCGCATTGCGAAAACTCTACAACGTCGGTGGGATTCAAACCCACGCCAGTAAGGGTAAGGCTTGGATACAACCAACACTAACCACTTGAGTTGCAATACTACCGCTGGAAACCTTGAGCTTTTCCACGTTTTCGTCAAGTTACCCACTCATTTACTAGAACATATGGAATAAGCCAATGCTGTCACAGTAAGCTGGCTGCCCAAGCATGTTTTCCTAATCGATCGAGATACAATCCACCAGATCACTATCACGTTCGAATTTTAAGTCTGTTCAAAGGTGGGAGCAGAATTTCTCTGATCTCAGTCGATACTTGGTTCTTCTTGGCGCCGAAATCCGGGTTTATGAAATCGAGTCTAGTGTTGCGGTATTTTTTTGGGTTCCCCACCCGAACGGCAGAAACGCAAACTACTGAATTGATAACAGTACCTCAGATTATGTGTTCAGTAACGGACAGTTAAATGTATCTTTGCGGATGCCTCCCGAGACCTCGGACCTGCACATTCATCACTCTTGGTCATTTAAAGGGCAATACTAAGTTGTCAGGTCTTACTGCTGTCTCAGCTTAAGTCATAGTTGCTTATGACGCTGAGGCCTGTTGTTTGGGCTCAACATTGCAAGCCAGCTCCAACCTGTTTGGAGTGTGTGGGTCAGTTTGTTGTAAGTCTGGGAAGTTTATTCCTTCTAATTAATTCATATGGACCAGCCAGTTTTATTATCTAAATTTGGATGAGTGGATGGCGAAGGATGTCATTTCATTAACACAGGAGTGATGTTTGCCGATCTGTCCTACTTGGCGAACAAAATAAGATGGCCCTTTTAGTCTTAGGTTTCTGGTCCAACTCTCACGTAGACATTCAATAATCTAAGATACTACTAACAACGATTTTGGAGACGGGCCAATCACTGTTGTGTTAGTTTTTGTCGTCTTCAATCCGATCGCGCAAGCGTTTGCTCAATAACCAATAGGGCCGTGATCCGAATTTTCGATGTGTCGAGCCAAGGCTAGCTGACGGGAACGGATCATTCAGGAAGTGGCTGTTTAAATCTTCCTTGGTCTCGTCTATGCTTTTTAATATAAATGCAGGGCCTCGCAGATATTGGAATGGACTTCAAATTTTTTCAAACAACTTCAATCGAGATCAGGATCCCTATTTTAACATCTGGTGAGTTAGACTCACTTGTCAGTTATCCTTGCATACGTGAAACAGATTGAAAAAAAACAGAGCACCATCTTTAGACATATTTCTGGGTAAAGTAAATACTTAAGTAAATTTATTGGTAAGGATGTGGTATGTAGTCGGGTGTGTTTAATATACAAGACTCACTACTACATTTATTTAAGAAGGCGTCGTTTGGTTAAGTTCTTCCCCAGGTCAGGGGTGGGGTAAAGGTAAGAGTGTGTTTATAAGTAATTCCTGTAAGACACGTTTCGCGGGTTATCTGTTGCTAACCCCGACTATATACCATATCCTTGCCGATTTGGAATGAGAATTCGACTGTTGGTTCTGACGATGTCCATCGGGCGCCCTCCGAGCTAGGTGGGGGCAGGGACGGTGACTTGCGCGTGAACTTGTTTATAATGATGGTAGACGTGCGCAGCGTCTATCGTCACTCGCTCCACCCACGCGTACGTGGGCTCCATGTCATGACCGGAGGTGCGATTGAGTGCAGGTATCTGGCAGGGCTGGCATCCCCACCTAGTCGTGGGGCCATCGGAGACCAATCACAGGTGTTCATGAACTCAGTAAACTTCGGATTTTTCCGTGAGACACTAACTTTCTCATCCATATATTTCGATCCGCAGACGGTTGTAGACTTGCATTCTGTCCGCTTCGCCTCACGTTTTCCAACCTCGAACTATGTGCAATTCCATACAGTTTTATAGCAAAAGTTAATGCAAAATTCGTTTCGAACTTCCTTTAAATCACCTCCCATCATCATAAAATATGCAGCCTTCGCATATTTTCGTAATTCAGAGGTATGATTTTAATCGAAATGCAACCGCGAACATCTGATGCCTCGTGATTTGAATCGGCTGTATTGGAGCATTTTCCGATCAATCTCATGTTACCTTCTCGACGCCTTTCCAGTCTACACATTTTACTACACATTCACAGGGTTTCATCGATGATGCAGGGAATGCTGGGAGGTGGAGTTATCCCCGGCGCCACTGGTGGTGGTAGAGCACCCGGTAATGCGGAACCCGCAGCACACGGTGGCTCTGACGGACCTCCTTCTGCCAACCCAAACATCGCTGCAGCGCCATTGGATAACCTCCTCCGCATGTAAGTCGTATTTTTGGAACTCCCTGTTGTTGAGCTCTCTTCAGCATCGTGACACCTTGATGGGACCTTTATTTTACCCTGCCGTATTGTCTCATTCTTTGGACTTACTATTCGTGTTTGTGCTGGTTGAAGTTTGTCAGTAGTCGCAGTGGTGGGAGGGAGTACAGCGGGGATTGCATTCCGTGGAACGTTTCTTACGGAATGGCTGTACAACGTAGGCTCCCAGTTACTCGACCGCCTCACGTACTTGCGCTTTTGACGCCTGTTTCAGTCCTTGATAGCATGCCAGCCACCAAAGCTGTAGGTTTTGCAGCCAACAGTGTGCTTTGGATATGCTTCCATCATAACCACTCGTCTTGACTTGGAAACCTCAAGATCACAACAGGGTTTGAGTGACCTAGTGTGTGGCCTTTAGATGGTGCATGTGGAAAAATATCTAACAACACGCATATGTCTTTAGTAAAGCAGACAAAAAAACACGGCTGAGCGCTTACTATAGCATGGTTTCATGGTTTTAAGCTGACTGCATTGACCACAAACATGTATTTCTGCGTTCATTTGTATATTTCAGAAGTATGCGTTTTTTAGAAATAAATGTGCGCAAAATTTTCAGACAGCGTGGATTTTTAGAATTTCGAAAATAGGACGATTCCACAACAAAACAAGTTCGTTGACGGTAGGCAGCAGTGAATTGCGCGTGGTCCACCGTATCAATCGATTAGTGCATCGGTTTATTTGGAGTAAATGGCTGAAACCCATTTAACAGGTTCAGGTCTGAATTAAAGGCGGTCAAGTTGCAAATATTTTGCAGGTTATTTTAGTATGCGAAATGCATAAAACTGATAGCAAAATAGGAATGGTAAAAATGTGGAGAATTTGCGAAACAATGGCGACCAACACATTCACTGCATTTGCATTCGGAATTTTAAGCGAAGTTCCAAAGTTAGTGCTAACAAAATAACTTATTGAATTCAAGTTAGTAGTTATAGTTATAACAGTTGATGGGGTTTAGGGAGGCCTGGCTGACAGGCGAGTACCCAGATGCCTCTTAAACACACTGACAGTGAGGGAACGCACGACATGCGTCGATCAAATTCCACTAAAGAATGACTGCGAAGAACTGCGAGCGTGTGGCAGATTTGTTTTTTTTTTAAGTTATCAGTCTTGGTCGCCACCTCGAAAAGATTTTACCACAATACACCAAAGTCAAGCCGCCTCAGCAACTAAAACGTTACTACAAGGTCAGCTCTCTCCTGTGTATAGCGGAGGGCATTCAGGTGTTGCTTGTAGGTCAACTTTTTGAGTTAAATAACAACCTTCGTAGCGCGTCGTTGTATACCATTTATTTGTATATACCATTTACCATACGCATTTATTTCCGAAGTCACTGCTCCCAGGCCTGTATCGCATATTCCAGGCGCGACCTCACCACTGCTCCGTATAACTTACTGCAAGTATTGTAATTCAGGTCTGACAACGTTCTGCTTATCGTACTCCTAATTGGCATTGCCCGCGCCGCGACTTTGATACAATAAACCTATTATATATATTATATTGTGTTGTTACACTTACACGATACTCCAGTTTTTTTGCAAATTTGTGGTTTTAGTTGTTAATTTTCCGAGAGATACTGCCGTGAGTGTGCTTTTCTTCATCTGACCAACGTATGCATTACCACACGTTTTTGAAATTCAATTTCATGCACCAAATCTCATTCCATGCCAGTGGGCTTTCTATGTCCAGTTTTATATTTTACCACCCTTTACAGCTTGAGATCATCCGCAAGAAGCGCCATATCCGACTTCGCTTTTCTTACTAGGTCATTTACATAGATAATGAATAGGAGCAACCCAGGAACTGATTCTTATTGGACTGCACGTTGTCCACTTGTGCTGAACCAATACTGAACCACGTGGCTTCATTGCATCGTGACTCGAAATGCGCAAGTTTCACCTGTATTGTGTGAAGCGTTAGACGCCATGCGTCCAACTTCATTCCAGGTCAGGCTGATGCATCGGAGAGAGATGAGTTTGGCCAACACTAAGACACCCTTCCTCATAGCAATTCGGAGAATTCCTCAATATAACAAATATGACGCAGATCGACGAATGCTCACTTGGGGCTCACTCTCAAACCCCGCCCCCTCGGAACGCAGATTGTTTATCCTCCTGCATATAGAAGAAAGGCACGTTGTACTGCGGGTATGAAATCCGCTTTTCTTACACGAGAAGTCCCTCTTCGTTTCCACGGTTACTACCATAAGAAATATGTGCGCTTGGGTTTTTTATTAACAACGGCCTACTAGGGCATCCACGAGGAAGGGAAGAGTGAAAGCGAAACGCACCTGAGCACGCGCCTATAATCTAAGACAACCGTTGTTGTCCACGGTCAACGCTGGCCTAATTTGCTATTGTTTTTTCCGTTCTAGTGGGCAGCAGTTCGCCCAGCAGATGCAGCAATCCAATCCAGATCTGGTTAGTACTTTGCGTCAGAGGATGCAGGACGTCACAGGACAGCCGCCGGGAGATGGAACTAATGATCATAATTCTAGTGGCAATTGACTGTGAGCACCGCTCGCCCATCTCTGCTGCACACACACACACAGTACGCGCCTTCGGACACCCCTAAGATGCTCGTTTTCACCCCTTTTATAACGAATAATTCAGGCTGCTCACTCTCATTTCGTTCCCTTTGCCTGTTTAAAGTTATTAAGCTGATGCCGGGTTTTTAATTAAAACTTGGAATTTTGTCCTTTTTCTGGTCCTGTTTTTGAAGCTTTCCGTAATTCTTCTACTCCTCTGGCAGCAGCCTCGCCTCATGTGCATTTTTATTTGCTATGAGACCAGGAGTCACCCAGAACTGGCAATGGAATGGCTAATCATGGTAACTTCTGGATGAATGGCACGAATTATCCCTTGACCTAGCGCGTGCGATCCAGTTCCTTTAAATGGTGACGAATCTCTTGGGGCGCTATGCTAGGACTACGCAGTCGTGAACCCTGCAGCAAAACTGATGCCTGGTCACTTGTCTGCCAACTGATAACTTTGATATCACAGGCCACTGTCATTGAGGATGGCGTTACGCGTTGCCGAAATATCGAGCGGGACGCGGGCGTCTTGCCCGTATTTCATACTCCTTCCTCACAACGACATCGGGCGGCTTGCGTTTTCAACCTCGGGCTCACGGAACATGAATATCGTTTCAGGTCCATTGGGAGGCGTTTTTCTGGATAGTTCTGTGTAGTGAGGGTTAGTTCGACGGTCTCGGAGCATATTCCTCACTGCAAACAGTCTGACGCACTTAAAGCTATCGCGGCGAGGTAGAAGCAGTGGCTTGGAAGGCTGTCAACTGGTGGGAAAACTCCGTCCGCCGGACTGCAAAGGCTCCTTCTTAATATGGCCTTTATGGCACTCCCACTCAGCTGGGATACGAGTCGGCCCCACTTTTGCTGTTGTGTCCGTGTTTGTGGCGGGCCTGCGCCTCTCTCATCTCCGGTCTTCTTGATACTGTCTTGACACCGGGTCCTGATAGGGGGTGAAACAGAGAGTGAGGTAGATATAGCGAAAGTTCAATCTCACTATAATCCAGCGCAAGTCACCGTCCCAGTACCACCATGATATGGAGCATACAGTGGACATAGGCGCAGTCGACAACCGAACTGTCTGAAAAATCAGTATCGAGTAAAGCCAGTAGTATTCATTCCGCGGACACAGGAAATGAGAAAGCGCATAGTTTAGGGGAAGGTGTGGCTGCCAAGGCTTGTTGCACAGCATCAATAATACACTGCGGGGTCACGGAAAATGTGGCGAATAAAAGTGAGGCTTTGCCAAATGCCAGTATGTCCCCAGGGTTCATTGCGCTCTCTGCCACGAGATAAGGTGCAATGAGATAGCGATATTGTGACGCGATGTCCACAAAAGGCCGTCGAATACCTCGTATTTTCATCGTTATTGTGTTGAAAGAGAAGTATGTAGGAGGCCGCCTTTTACAAGGAATGCGAGTCCCCACCTCGCGCATGAAATATGTCCGAAAACGACTGAGATTTATGATGTGCTGTCCGCAGTAACCGACGTGGGCGAGTAGTATGCGATTGTAACTGCTCACTTGGTGACGTAACCTTGGTATCCGATGCTGGAGTGCGCAAAAACTTCTTGACTCACTTAATAAGACGCGTTCTTCATCAGTCAGATTTCAAAAACTGCTCCTTATCTGAATTGCGGGCTCGATGTCAGTGGATTTCAGCACTTCTGGCTTCAAATCTGTCGACCTCATCAACTACATCTGTCCATTTGGTTCCTCCTGTCCACGACGTTCGGCTATAGCAACGAGCCAGCCAAGCTGTCAATGATGCTGACAGGCATAATTTTTACTGGGGAACGGTGCTAATTCCTTCTTTGGGTGGCAAGACGGGTATGCTACCTTGAATATCACGGCCAGCGTTAAGTTCAGATTACTGGTGGGAGGGGCGTCGTTTAAAGACCCTTATTCTGCACAAGGAAGCTTTGGATGGCAGGACCATGTCAGCATTGGAAAATCGATTAATCCTTACTGGTTTGATGTCCATACTACATTCTCATAAAAAAGTGGTTCGTGTATAGTCATTGTTGTTCGCAGGAGGCAAAGGCAGACGCAAGAGTGGAGCCTAACCTCACATCCAATGCTTTGAGTCACCAAACGAAGAAAAACAGCTGACAAACTCACCGTGATTCGGAACTCGTTGCTGGTGGCTCGGAATGGGCTTGGTGACCTGGAACAATCAGCTGCCCGGCCGCCTGCGGCTTGATTCCCATGGTTATGCTGGGTTCGGTAGGACCCTGAGCGTCTGCTGGTGTAGTAATCCAACCAACCGAACCGACTACTTCCTCGTCAAATCACGGTTCTGTCGCTAGACGGATGGCAGCAGTTTGATTTGTGCTAAACCCGCAAAATCTGTGGGTGAGACCGCGATCTTTTTTGCGTTAGACTACGCGTAGTGCGTTGCGCCTAAGGGGATCACGAACTTGACGTTTGGGTGGATGGTTATGCCAGTTGAATGTAACAGATTTAAAACATTTACTTTTGGTCAGTAGGAGCTGTCCAGAATTAGTGTTAGAATATTAAATTGTCCCAGTTGAAACAATATAAAGGACTAGAAACCGGATCCTTGAACTGAATGTCTATAATTGCATTGGTAGTGGGTTGTCTTGAAAGAACTGGATAAAAACTCATTCTAAATATGTCACTAGGTGTTTCCGGGCCGAGGGTGGGCCCGAAGACACAACGGGACGACTGAGTCCCGTAACACGATCTGTGAATGCCCCTCTAGCATTACTATTCCATTCGTTAACTGTGTAAAATAACGACAAAGGCTGCGAAAGCCATTTTGCCGAAATAAAGACTTACACCACTTGGGTCTCAAACGCTTGCGACATGAAATGTAGAAAAAAATGTATCCGCTTATTCGATGAAATGTAGTGATAGGATGTTCACTGTACATTTTGACCTCCAAATAGATACCTTGGGTATATGTGACCGTCTCCACAATTGTTGGTCCTACAGTAATGGCCAGTTACTGCCAAGAGAAAAGTCGCCCGGCGCGAGACTATTGCGTCTGACCTGAGTATAGAAATGGCCTGGTGCTACCTACTCATGTATAATCAACCGCTGCTTATTTCACTGCTCATGAACATGCTACATAAGTAAAGTATGACGAAGTTGCAGTGATAGGCCGTGGCAACTGATCGCACGTTTCTTGCCACCTGATGACCGTCCATTACAAGCGTGACTTAGCTGAAGCATAGTGCTGAAAAACGACGCGATAACGCCAGAAGGCCTGGTATACAGACTAACCGAGTTAATCGTCTAGTATGCCCCAAACAACGCATCAGGTTCAATATTACTTCTACCCAACTTAATGGAAATCAGAAGACTGGGTTTGGCCATCTTACGCATTAAATAATAGGATTAAGAGCGCGTCAAAAAGTAGACCAAGTAAGCCTAGTTTCCCAGAGGCCGAATTTATCTCGTTGGGAATATCTCAAATTTAAATCGGCACTTTGGCGTCCCGCCTGACTATCCTTTGTCGGGAAAATTAAAACAATAATCCGTCCAAAAAATAAAAAAACTGTCTGTCTATAAGCATAGATGCCACCACGCCAGATAGTCCAATAAGCACATCCTCGTTCCAACCAGAATTCACAATGATACTCGGCCCTCGAAAAAATCGACGAGAACGAATGCAAAGACCGTTACGATAGGGGTCATTTTAAGGTAGGTTAGGGAATTTGTTGCACAATAATGTCGCCTTGAACTAACATGGGAACAAGAATATGTCAAATTCAGGAATCCGATGAGAATTTTAGAAAACTGTTTGCCTGGTGGTTCTTATTCTCTATCGAACTCATCATCTGAAACAGTAGCAAATATAGGCAGCAGAGACACATGTGATGAGGTATTTATGACAAGTACTTGTTATACAAACGCGCCTACTTAAAGTGGTAGTCAACGTGTTCACTAAGGAGCGATCAAAAAGCATCCAGACCCTTATTTTGGCGAGGGCTTCTGTACGTCAAAAAGTCTAGGGAGTTGACAGTCGTCCCCACCCCTAAAACACCCAGGGTTGAAGTCGCATATGAGCCAAAACATCATTTGCGGGAACAAAAAATGGCTTAAATCAACTATCGAAGATATTGGATATGCAGACCAAACAACAGCGACAGAGAGCGCTCTGCACGCGGATGGCCGAACAAACGTCAGCAGTGGGGAGGAACAACGGTTATTTTCAAACTGCAACCCGGCCCCACCTTGGACTTCAGTGAAGCTGAAATCCTCGAGGGGTACCCAAGCGCGCGAGTCACGAGCCGATTCAGACATGGCTCTCCACCCCACAGTCCACTAGCAAACGAATGAACCTCTCTTCGTTCATATTCAGGGCCAACACTGCCTGGGAAGACTAGCTAGACGAAGAGGGCGTAGAGAAACGGAGAAGAGAGTGGCCGCACGTATGAGTCAAGTTCCAGAATAATCATCCGACCGATAAAATTGCACTGATTAAAGATATTGAGGTACACGGCTGATTTTTTATCCCGCCAAGTACAAACGACTGTAATGGGGTGGTAGCTGTTGATTCTGGTGCGTGATTGCATAGCAAATAGTCTATAAATACTGCAACCTCTGCAAATCCAAGAACTACATGTATTGCTGTATCTGAATACGACTTAAACGGTGGATCTGGAGTGTTATACGGATAAGGTTATTACCCCAGTACTCGTCAAAACAGAACCGAGGAACAGCACGTGGGTCTGAATCGTAAGGCAGCCCTCATCGGATATCGGTAGGTGAGTGATGGGACGCCTTCAAACAGAACAGCTGCTGAGAAACTGGGCAACGTAGACATTTTCCCATGTCGCATCTAACAGGGTTTGATGTTTGTCACGGACCGTTGCGGACAATTTAAAACACGAGGCGTAAGATATCTTTTGTCTGTTAGCGCGCCCAACTGGTTAGAGGATGCCAGATAAATTTGAAACGGTCCACAGCATGCTCCCTCGTAGAACGCACATTTTGGACAACAATGGTCTGAGCTGTACACCAGTGCATGCCCAAAAAATCCTCGTAACCAGGGTTGGTACAACGTATCGCGAAGAAGACCAACACCAAGCTTGCGCAGTCAAGTATGTATTCCATCTGCTTTCTAATGTCGTCGTAGTTTTAGGCTAATCGGTTTTTGAGGTGATGGAAGCAATTTTTGTTAAAAAACTGGGTAGTTCTTATAGATTTTCACAATTAGGAAAACTATTTCCAATTGTTTAGTGGCCGTGAACAGATCTCATAGGCCAAATGCATTTCCATATCTTGGAATATAAATAACCCACAATGGTGCAGTCACACTTCGAGATAAACATAGATGACGTTTGAGGCTCTATAAAATTGACACCTGAATGAAATTGGCGTCTAGCGCTAGGCCTACACCACCAATACTGTTACATTAACAAAAGCTCCAGAAGACGCACGGATACGACTCTGATTGACACCAGTTTCCAAAACATAAGTGATCGCTTGACCTGAGAAACCATAGTGATGGACATATCGACCAGTTCTCAGTAAGGTTGGAAGTATTTCGTGTGATATTTCTGGCAAGCACATCTCGGTTAAGCAAATAACGTTAAATCTGAACTGTGTCGATAGTAAAATAGTACGTGAGCGCTGTTAGTACATGATGACTTTTCGAATTCTAACCCATGATACCTAGTTCCTTAGAAGTGCTGTTGTGAAGTGCCAAACGTCATTGTGGAAGAGCCCCAAATCGGAATTGGTGGAATCCGCCAAGATCTCGGAGCAGTTCTCGGATCTTACGTATTCAGTTCTGGATGATGAGTGATGTGTCGACTGGAAGATCCGTCGGAGCTAATAATCCGGAAGAAGTGGGTCCGATATATAGCATAACCAGATGCGCAAGACAGCCATATTAAGGGTCACCGATGTATGCCCCAGCATTCGTAAACAGTGCAAAGCACGAATGTGACATTTCATAAAGTCAATAAGACCACTGGAAAGCTTGCGACTAAGTGACGGTGCACTTGTAGACGAGAAGTCGATTAAAAAATGAGTAGATGGGTCTGATAACGTTTAATAATCGTTTATGTACAGACGATGCACTATCGAGGAAAGAGCAGCCACATGACACTGGCCTATCACCGTTTGCCCATTTTAACTGTGTAGGTTGTAAGCTGAAATTTAAACAGAAAATGATTAGAGAGCAGCTCACGTAAGTTTGAGGTAGGATATGAAATACTGACTATTTATGTTATTCAGAAACGTCAATCAAATTTTAAATGGGTATTCCAACAAATCGACAGAGAACACACGCAGTAACAACTGAAAATGATACATGCCTATTGACCATATGCTACAGTCAACTGGTCTATATACCAGTTAGGAGGTCTGTGGTACAAAGTTCAAGCCATCAAGTTTGTCCCAATCTACTTAGATATGTATATAGAAACGGGAATTTGCATAAATGTGATTGGATTTCGCTTTTAGATTGCGAAAATTCTGGCAAGCAAAGATACATGTGACAGATGAGATTAAGAAAGATGCAACAAGACCTAATTAGTGGTCAATATATGGATGTAAATCAAAGTTTAGGATAACTAAGAGAGTGAACACCAGAAAAGCAATTGACGCGATTTGAAAAAATCGGTTAATTTCAAACTGCTATGAGAAGAACAGGTCACTTTGTGAGAAAAAGTGGTGGTAAATGAGGGTCACACGTGAAAAGCGGCTTTAACAAATGGAGCTGCATGCTATCTACCGCGAATCAGAAAACACCAGTTATCAGCATTACCAAAAACAAGGGAATACTAACCGGAAAATTCTTTAGTTTGCGTTTGGTCCCCGTATGTTGAGGAATATCTTGTACATCGAGATCGGGTTTTATAGTTTTGCCCTTGGGTTTTGAACCCGGTAGTCCGGCCGACAAACGATCGAGGAAATCAGAAGTAGTTAGGTCCGCGATAACTTTTTCTTGTTGAAACCCAAGCGGTCCAGCTGAACTAAGCTTTTCTTGAAGGCTGCTTTGATGTTGCCGAACTGCATTGAACAAAACAACAACACCTTGTGTTGCCTGCCTTCGTAATCGTCGCTCGCGGGCTTTTTCGGACTGAATGTCTTTAGAATCAGCCTTTACAGAATGTTTTGAGGACCCAGCTGATAGTATATTTGCACAGCCTCTCGTACGCCTGCAGCTGCGATTGGTTTTTTATACGACTGGAACATGTGACAGAGAATTTGATGTTACCTGTCGTACCCAAGCCTTCTTTTCAGACATAGATCGTGATAAGTGCAACCCATTGTCGTCGTTTTCTTCTGTGTATTTTTCCGAAGACTTAGACTTTTCTTGATCACTTTTTGCAAGTGCTAAAATAGGGTGGACATTGTTGGGGATAGGCTCTGCCAATATCCGGCGTATCACATCAACAACCGCCTGATAAGACATCCCGCGACAAATTCAAATGATGAGTAATTAATGTAGCCCATTTTAAGTTGCCTCAGCAACTGAGGCTAATGTTATTGAAAGGGTTGGATTAGACCACCTTAACAGCTAAACTTGTCTGTTAAAAGTTATAAAAGTGGTTGAAGCATAACTGCTGCGAGCCATATCCCACCTACCTCGTTGAATTTATTCTTCCCTTTACAGAAGTCTTAGATATGCAATTTAATGGACGATTCTGTTGACAGCCAATTGCAGATAATTGCTCCCAGGACATCATAAAATTGAATTGATCCACTAAGAAAAGTATTTATTTGGTTACATTGGCATCCAGAAGATAGTTAGACTAGCAGCACTGAAACCATAGCCGTTTCCGTCGAAGAAGCAAGATGCGTCCTC
This sequence comes from Schistocephalus solidus, assembly GCA_017591395.1. NCBI lineage: Eukaryota > Metazoa > Platyhelminthes > Cestoda > Diphyllobothriidea > Diphyllobothriidae > Schistocephalus > Schistocephalus solidus. The sequence continues at coordinate 29,554 of WEDG01005407.1, forward strand.
AGTCATCTCAAGCCAGACGAATAGCTTGGATGTTATGGATTTCTTGTGTTTATATTTAAAGACAATATCTACTTGATGGCGAAGCTCCTTTCAACTCTCTTTGTGCTCTCAGTGAGAACCTGGGGACTGCACTCACAGCGGAATTTCGCCAACCTCGTCCTCTTACATTTGAGAGGTAGCGGGAGGACAGCAAGCAGCTTCAGGCCTATTAGCTTTACTTGCATCTCATGTTAAACGAGTTTAGTCTTGGAACGAGTGCTTTACAAGAATTGTAAGAAGAAAATAACATCTTATAAAATTTTCAGCATGGGTTTGGCAGAGGAAGCTCCTGCCTCTCAAATCTAATATCTTTTCTGGGGCTTTGGTCTAAGGCTATAGATGAGGATTCACTCTTCATCCATTCTGACCAGATGACCACTCCATCATAGTTGAACTTCACTCATCATGGCGTGGATGCTCAGAATTCTGTTCCAATCAAGGACTTCCGTGTTCGGAATCCTGTTTTTACATCTTAGATTCTGTATTCTGCGGAGGCAGCTCAGTTGAAAGTGATTCGTTTCGGAATTGTTTTGAGTACAGGCTTAAGATCTGTAGTCCATACAGGGATATTGTGAATGGTCTTGCATATCTTTACTTTGGTGTTCAGTTGTAGTTCGTGGTGATTCCACACAGAGGCTTGGAGCCGGTCGAATGCCTGGCTGACTTTTAAGATCTGTTTAGCATCCTCGTCGTTGATAATTGCATTGCTTGGCAGTGCTCTTCCAAGAAAAGCGCTTTTTGTGTCCATTTTTCGAGAGTGCAGTTGACATTAATTTGAGGAGCATTGTATTCCGCGCTGGGTGGTGGCTGATGCATGACCACATTTTGTCCGTGTTGATTGTTAGTCCAAAATTAGCGCAGCCGGTGGCGAAGAGGTATATGCTCCTTTGTATGCACCATCCATCGCGCTGTTGGAGGCCTAGTCCTCAACGAAGAGAAGGTTGTGTACTGTAGTCGTAGACACGCGTTGAGTAAGACGTACGTTAGTTATTTATGCCCGTCAGTTCCTTATGTGATGTGAATCCAAGTGTGCTCATCATGTCCTACGTATGTCAGCGTGGCAGAAAAAATGATACTGAAAAGGGCGGGTTCAGTACGCATCCTTGGTTTCCTTTGTGACTATCTTGACTTTCTGTATTAGGAAATGCTTTTTTAAGCTTCACTATTTCTAGTTTTTTCAAGGTCGATTTGATTTGTTAGCATGGTCGATTTTAGTTTTTTATTTATAATAATAATAATAATAATAGGTTTATTGATTTGGCACTGCTTGGCGCCGTCAAATTTGTGACATGAAATGAGTAATCATGACCATCACTGAGTCTCCAGATCCAGAGGGATCTCAGTTTATATTTATTATATATTTCTTTGTTCGAACCATGTGGCCATCGCACTAAGACAAGAATTTAATAAAGGATTTGTGGATGAATTCAATATTCTTTCGGCCAGCTGATGGCAATATACCAAAAACCTATTGGGCAAAATTCAAAGAGATTTAAAAAGGACTTGTAACAAAATTGCATCTTGGATGCATTTGAGAGGTCACCGTGTGCATAGGAACCACGTATATTAGTGGTTCTCCGGCTAAAACAATTTGGAAACCATTAACATTTACTTATTTGCCCCCTCCTTTTAAACTAGCATCACCAGCACTAAACAATCTTGATACTTTCCTCCGATTTTAGAACCCTGACGAGGGTATCCAGGTTCAGTTAATGATCGAGGCGGGTTCTGGTGGTTTGCCTCTTTGGTGGTGGACTATTCAGTCAGTAAGGTCGCATCCCGATGACAAGCTTATGAACTCTACTGTCCCCTCTTTGTTTCGAACCTGCTGTCCACGATGAGTTCGTCCTCTCTCACCTCAACTGCATCGCTAACTCTTGACATCCTTGAAACTTTCATCCGATTTTGCAATCCAGACGATGGTCTACAGGTTCAGTTGATGATCAAGGCGGGTTCTGATGGTTTTGCCTCTGTTTGGCGAACTATGCAGTCAGCAAGGTCGCATATTGATGATGATTTAATGACCTCTACTGTCCCCTCTTCGTTTCGACCCTGCTGTCCACGATGAGTTCCTCCTCTCTCAGCTCCACTGGTGGTTACAAACAGTAGCTCTGACTGCTTTATTATCTCTCACACGATAAGGAGCGTTCCGAACCCGACTTGAATTCGTCGACTTGATAAAACAACCTCTACACCAATAAAAACTGACAACAAGTCAGTGAACCAAAAGTGCAAAACCTAATGAAGATCTGAAGTTATCCAGAACCTTTGACCTCTACAAACGGCTAAGTCATTCCTGAATATTCTTCCTATCTTTTATTGTTTTTACATCGGTTTTGAAAAAGAAGCGCAATTTTTGATCATATTGTTCCTACTGCAGTGTCATTGGACTTCCGTTTGAAATTTGCTTGTCCTTAAGCTTTTGATTTTTGGCCAATAATCTGTACCCGAAGTCAGGACTCAACGAAATAAGTTGTCATTGGATCACATATTTTCTGTGTTTATCAGGATCAACATATAAGTTTTTATGGACATTGTGATAATCAGGCACAAAAAATCGATATCAGAGTCTTAAAAAACTAGCTTACACTTAGCTTCAATTGGATCCTGCCTCCTACAGGCTTCAGAAAACAGTCTTTTGTCAGGAATGGTTTTGAAATCAGAAAGGAACGGAGAACCATTGGCAAACTCGCTTCAAAGACTGCATCGTTCTTTGCTTGTTATTAACATTCGATAGTGAATTCGGTTCGGAAAAGCACATTTTATTTTGCTCAGTTAAACTATTCGCTTGATAATTTAAGCTGCTCGTTTAAACTTAATACATCCTCGTAGAGATGTTGCTGGTATGGGCAATTCAAATGTTCACGACCTGACCACGCAAGAAAAGTATTCCCCGCTTCGGCCGGGATTCGAAACACCAACATCTCGATTAGCGACCGATGCTCTTGACCGCTCGGCCACGCCCGGGATGCAAGCAGACAAAAAAAATCGTATATACTCCAAAAATAATGAAATCTCCTACCTTCGAAAACCGTTTTCGATTTAATGTGACAAAAACTTACAAAAAATACTCACGTCACCCTCAGCAAACCGAGAAGAACCACCAAGCAGCAATATTGAAGAAAGCAGTGCACTACTGAACTTGTCCAAAAGTAAAATAAACAGCAATGGGCTGGCACACTGTGATGGATGCCGAGGACTCACAACCAGAGTTTTGAGATTAGAAGGAGACCTCGATCTCCTATCGGAAATAATAGCATACCTCATAAAACATAACAAAATTAAATTGCCGGAAAATGATGCAAAAAATCTGAAAGACATCAGCAAGCTAGACTATAATCATCGCAAGGAAAGAGTAGAGGTCAATAGACACAATATTATGCGAAACAAAAGGGAAAAAACCAAGTCATTAGAACAAACCTCGGAGTCAGTTGAAATACAGATGACCAGAAAGAAAATAAGCGAGGATGAAATTACATCTTGCATTTCCCCAGGTTCGGGAAATCTGGTGCACATAGAACCCGATTGCAAAAAAGTAAATCAGCAATCGATGGTCTCTGAATAGTCGAAAAACAGTAATCGTTAGGTATCTTTAACGCCACGAAAGAGCGACAGCAGCATGTTCTATACATGTCCATTGAACTACAAATGGAGCAGGTCATGGTAGCCAGCGAATTAATGGTGGAAAAGTGGCCTGCGACTAATTGACAGACCTGAATGCCACAAACCCAAATTCAGGCTTCCCGGGTGCTATTCGAGCAAACGCAGTCAGAAGAAACTACGCTGTTCGAAAGATCAATAAGGATGTCTGCAAATAAAGCAGCAGGCTCACCGATGAAGGCCAATTTGAAAAAAGTATTAAAGAATCTAACAAAGTGCATGATTCGACCTCCCATCACTTAAAGAAAGCAGAATGCAGAAACGAGTTTTTTTCATGACAGTTCATTTTGTCTGGTAGTTCTGGGAGTCTCAGAGGCTTCTGGGAAATTCCTAAAGAAAGGGTAAAACAGGATCTGTTGATATTCCGAAATTTATTAAATGATACGCAAGAAACTGGTGTGATAGTCGAAATAAAAAAGATCGTTTGATTGGGGCCTCTCGTTAGAAATGAAACGCATGAGGTGTGACCAAAACCGTTTAAAGTAATCATTGGGGAGCAAACAGCAGGTAGATCTATTGCTTTCTCGAAAGTCCCGACTACGAAAGAATAATCGTGGTGTGTTTTTCAGCCGGATAACTCTCTGATCGATCGGATGAAAATGAGGATACTGGTAGCAGAATTGAAAAGACGTCAACACGAGGGGAAACAAAACTTGAAAATTGTTGAAGACGAAATTGTCAAAATGGTGCGCTCATTTTTATGGGAGCATCTGGTAAAATTGACGGCAACAACGCCGGTCAAAAAGGCCTACCAAATGCCTATAGATTTGAACTCAGACCGGGGAGGCGATTTATCTTGCAAAGTATCCAGCAATAATCACCATGTGCAAGAAAGAACCAACAATATTCAGAAATCGAGGGAACAAAACAAGAGGAAAATGTTTTACACAAATGTGCAGAGTCTATTGAACAAAATTGATGAAATCAATCTGGTCGTGGACCATTAATGACCTGACTTCATAGCTCTAACTGTAGCATGGCTAAATGAGCAAATCGCAGACGCAGATGTCAGGATAGATGGATTTCAGCTTATCCGCATGGATAGGAACGGACGTAGGGGTGGTGGAATCGCAATGTTCATACGAGAAGGCATTGACTTCATTCCGGATGGGCCCTCGCCAAATAGGAACTCGTCTTGCGAAATACTTGGTTGTAAACTGAAAGTCACAAACCAAACCAGACCTCCATATTGCCGTGGTATATGGACCCCCAGGACAGGGATCGGACACGGACGAAGCACTCATCACAGAGGTAAAGCAAATCTGCCGAAGCAAACGCATTTCTCGTTATCTAGAAGATACAAAATGTTTCCTTTTTTTGGATCTTTCACCGATGGAGCGAAGGAATGTGTCTCCCCTCTTGCATAGGTCTTCGGCCTCTCAATCCATTATCCATAAGTCTGTTCAGCGCTATGCAAACCATAACGAGACGATACAGCAATCTCCTATAGTGCCCGGTTTAAAAACCTCCTTAACTTTAACTCCCGCTCTTCTTTCAACGAATCCATTAACGCCTTCTTCCTCGCGAATAGGCATTTCAAACGCAGTAGCTATCAGCCATGTCGTTAGCCCACCTTTAATGTCAGTAACTCCGTCTAAAGTGCCAAGACCGACTGCTTCTCCGTTTCAACGTAGTTTTCCTTGTATTCCTACTGTTGACTTAGTCAACAAAACTGGGTCAAGTCCACCTCGTTCTCATTCCACGCTATCCACTCCGGTTTCAGCTGTCCAATCTAATAAACTTAGCAAAAACCTGGGCAAGTCAAACTATGCTCCAAACTTAAGTTCCTGAAAAGAAAAACGTTATTTAAAGTTGGGAAACCTCCTAACCCTCCAGCATCTACCATACATACCCAAAATTTCCTTAGCAATTATCCCAACCAATCAACTTTTCAGGCTGCCCCATTATTTAACCATACCCCTTACGGTACCAGTTTTTCCAAAACAATTTGTTCCGTTTTCAAATCTTATTCCCCCCCATATTATTCCAGTATTCCTCAAAATCCTATTTATAGGCCTCCTATTTTTCGCTAACGCAGAAAATAGCCTTCCTCTCAATGGATACCACCCAAATATGTTTCTCTACAATAATCCTAATTTAGTTAGCAGTAACAGCTTAGCTAATTGTAGACAGCAGCCATTTTATTTTCCGCCCGCACCTTCCTATCTACAGTTTACTTCCCCATCACCAAGTCTTCCTTTTTTATAAGTAACGATAACCCTAGTTTGGATACTCGAACTACGCTAGATGTCATATTTCTTAATGCTTGATCTGTTTTAAATAAGATGGCGCAACTGAGAGCCATTGCTTTCGAGTTAATGCCCGATGTTTTATGTGTAACTGAATCTTGAACTCATCCCTTAATTTCCGACTCTCTGCTTGTCATAGACCAGTACGATCTCTTCCGTCAAGACCGCATTAGTAAGCGTGGTGGTGGTTGTCTTCTCTATATTTAATCTTCATTTAAGCACTTCCCTTTATATCTAGATATTACGTCATTCTCTGGTAATTACTGCTTCGCATCCATTATCCTGTCGCCCCGGCAAAAGGTGATTCTCGGATGTATTTACAAACCACCTAATTCATCATCCGATAATGATGCAAAACTTTGTGAAATTTTTAAATTGATTTCGAAGTCCAATTTTAACATTAGAATAATCGCTGGGGACTTTAATTTTCCTGAAATTGACTGGATTTTAAAATCTTGTCCACCCAGATTTCAGCCTTTCCTCGATACCATTAATTTTTCTAATTGGTCCCAGCTTGTCCGTTCTTCAACGAGAAACAAGCATATTTTAGACCTGATTTTCACAAACGACATTGCTCCCCTCTTCGTTGATTCTAAGCAGGGTCTCTTCCAAAGTGACCATACACTAATTCACTGTTGCCTTCCGATTGTTTCATCGAAAAAGGTTAGTGCCGTTCGTACCTATCATGCTTTTGACCTCGCAGATATGAGCTTAATTAGTAACTTTTTGGACTCATTGGACTGGCAAAATCTCTCCTCCATGAACAACGCAGCAAGTCTTTGTGACTTCGTGTCAGTCGTTTCAAATAACATCCTGGAGCTTGTTCCAACCAAAATAGTCAAGCCCTACGTCTCAGAATCCTCCGTTCCTCACTTTCTTTTGCCACGACTAAAGAAATTGAAAAAGCAGTCGAAAGATCAATATACTAGTTCATTATCTGTGCATCTAAGGATCACAGAGATTTTTGAATTAGCCTCTAAGATTCGACTTGCACGTGACAGACAGAGGGAATCTTGCGCATTCAATGAGCCAAACTCTGCAAAATCTGTTGCTCAACTGTTTCGCCGTCGATCGTCTTCTAAACGAGGTTATGAAATTCCTCCATTACTAAATGAAGACAAGAACTTTTTTCTGGAAGACTCTGACAAGGCAGAACTGTTTAGTGCGTTCTTTGCAAATCATCTTACGATGGAATCTGAACCGGTTCCGACGTTTCAGGCATCCTCATTGAATGTTATCAGCACTATTGATTTCTCCTTAGAAATAATTCATAAGCAAATAATTCGTCTGAAAAACTCGCACTCTTCTGGAACTGACGGTATTCCGACCTCAGTTATTAAGAGAGTGCCGAGCTTTCCCCGATTGCTTAGCCATGTATTCTCAGTTTATCTTTTAAACGGATTCTTTCCTGACTCATGGAAGACATCTATTATTCTTCCTGTCTTCAAGTCGGGATCTCGTTCGGACGTAAATAATTATCGAGGCGTTCACAAAACCCCGGGTTTCCTCGCAAAACTTCTTGAAAAAAATTATTTTTAATCAAATTCTCGACTTTTGCCCTAGAAAAATAAGCTTTTAAAGCGACTCGCAATATGGTTTTCTACCTGTGAGATCATGCGAAGTGTGTCACTTAGCTTTTCTTAACCTCGTCACTTCCCTTCGTAACGAGCAACAGTCAGTGGTTTTGATCTACTTTGACCTGAGCAAAGCCTTTGACAAGGTACCGTACAAACTTCTTCTAGTGAAACTGGAAGCCCTCGGCATCCGGCCTCCTCTCCTTGACTTCATTGGTTCCTACTTGTCTAACCGCAGCCAGAAGGTTTTAGTAGGTAATAGCTATTCGACGCCTCAGCCGATCACGAGTGGCGTTTTTCAAGGCACTGTTCTAGGTCCCCTTCTCTTCATTCTGTACATTAACGAAATTTCAAATTTACTCACAAATTCACAAAATTTCGCTTACGCTGACGATCTCAAGTGCATTTATTCATTTTCTAAAGACACTGCTAATAGTTGCGTTGACAAAATCAACATTGATCTACTTATGCTCTCACGTTGGAGTTGTACTTGGCAGATGGAATTTTCTCCATCCAAGAGCAGTTTCATGTGTTTTGGCCCTGCAAAGCTTCCTGGACCCCTAGTATTTCAAAAATAGTACACTTTTAGAACGATCAACCATAAAAGACTTAGGTCTAAGTTACACGAATAAGCTAGCATTATCGCCTCATGCAGATCTAATTTCTGCAAAGGCTGCACAGATATGTGGTTTTATATCGCATAATTTCTTCCTTCCAGAAATAAAGTTAGACCTGTACCGCATGTTTGTTCTTCCTATCCTCGAATACTGCTGTCCTCTATTTGGGCTGATGAACGCCTCTGACCGCAGTAAAATTGAAAAAGTTCAGAGGGTTTTTACTCGAAGACTATTTTCTCTTCCTGGATCCAGTATCTCCTATACGGATAGATGCCAGTTAGCAAACATTAACTTTCTGTGGGTTAGGAGACTCGAAGCCGGTCTCTGCTTCCTGTTTCGCGTTAACTCTAGCCCCAAATCTCCCACGAATTAACGCTCTCACTCCGGTAAATCGACCCTATGCCACTCGTAATTCCTCCATGATCATTTCACCACCCCTTAGCTCCACAACTAACCGGTCTCAGTTTTTGCCTCCAAATATGCTTTCATATGGAATAATATACCACTGCAAATTAGGTTGTCGTCTACATTAGCTATTTTTCAAAACCAAATTACGCAAACATTTAACTTCGGAAGATATAAAGTCCTTATTGTCTGTTTCCTTCCCAAACTCGCAACTTTTGGATTTTGAAAAGGGTCCTCCTGTTATTTGAGGCAGCTCCCTTGATATTATATTGGTCTCTTATTATATTTCTATCATCCTCTGCAGAGTCAATCTTTGCATTTACATTTACTTTTTCTTCCCCTCCTTTTAAACTAGCATTGCCAACTCTTGACAACCTTCATACTTACCACCGAATTTGCAACCCTGACGATAGTCTCCAGGTTCTGTTGATGATCGAGGTGGGTTCTGATGGTTTTGCCTCTTTGTTGATGGACTATACAGTCAGCAAGGTTGCATCTCGATGATGATCTCGTGACCTCTACTGTCCCGTGTTCGTTTCGACCATGTTGTCTACGATGAGTTCGTCCTCTCTCACCTCCACTGGTGTTTATAATCAGTAGCTCTGACTGCTATATTATCTGTCAAACGACAAGGAGCGTCCCGAACCCTCATACGTAGTCAGCAACATCATAATACTATCCCATTGCATTTAGCTATTAATTTTTTAGTGAAGCAGTTTTTTTCTCCTATTTTTTTAAATTGGCGGCTCGCCGAAATCCGCCTTCGATTTAACCTTTGGAGTTTTTTTACTGCTTCTTTTCCAGTTCACCGTATATGCCAAAGATTGTTGACTTTTGTTTTAAAAATGGCAAATCTTTTTGAATCGGATATGTTTACCATACTACTCATTTCTGCTGTTCATATGGATTCTCACATAGTGCAGCAATTATCCACTTTGTATTTATTTAAACCACGGTACTAAGTTTGTAATGATGGGGCCCTCTGGGCCTTAAATATACAAGTTATTTTTTTATTTATTTATAAATACTTGGAGATTTCAACGCTCCCAATATCGATTGAGTATCAATGTACTGCTCGCGATCGGAAAATTCATTCGAACAGAAATTACTTCAGTTGGTAAATGACGAGTTTCTTACCCAACATGTCACAATGGAGAAGCGGTTCCGAAATGGGCAGCAGTCAAGCTGTTTGGATCTAATCCTTAGTAGAGAGGACACTTAAATCCTTGCATTAAGTTCTTACGTGCCGCTTGGACGAAGTGATCATTGTGTTCTTGCTTGTGAGTACAGTCATTTTTCTGTGCCCAAACGCCGTGCAGTTAGGAAGAGAAATTTATTGAAAGGGGATTATATCAAAATGAAAGAATTACTGAATGGGATAGACTGGAGCCCTACACATGTACCTGGCCCAATCGCTGCCTGGTTCTTCATTAGCAACTCGATTCAGCAGTTGATAGATAACTTCTGTCCACTTAAAAGGCGATTGTGCGTCTCCCGACCCGAGTGGGTGACATTGGAAATAAAAAAAAAATCTCAAGAAGAAAAGAAGACTGGGGAGAACATACGCCAGATATCAATAACCAGAAAATATTTCCGCTTTTAAGAAACAGCGAAATCGGTGTCGGAATCTTCTGAGAAAAGAAAGATCAGCCTTTGAGTCAGAAATTAGTCAAAGACATACCAAGAAATTCGAAAAGGTTTTTTGCTTACGTAAATAAGGCAAAATGAAATCGGGACTCCATTCCTTGTCTAAAAGACTATCAGGGAAACAGGTTAAATGATAAATCTGATAAGACCAGCTTCTTATTCAGTTTCTTTATGTCCGTGTATACAGAGGAACCACCTTTTGATGAGGAAGAATACTACAGTACTGCCACGTCTACAAACAAAATAAGCACGGTGTCGTTCCCAACGGACACAGATAGAAAAACTCTGAAACAGCTTCAGCACTTAATCACCCGGCCCAGATGGTATATCCACAAAAGTTCTCAAGGAACTCACTGACCAGCTGGCCTCTCCGCTCTCCAAGATATTTGAAAGTTCGATGGAGGCGGGGGTTCTGCCTACAGAGTGGAAGATAGCCAACATAACGCCCATCTATAAAGGAGGAGAGAGGACATCACGAAACAGTTTCTGACCAGGTAGCCTCAGAAGTATCTGTTGCAGAATGATGGAGAAGATAATCAAAATGGAAATGATGAGGCATCTTGAAAAGAATAACTTGCTACGTTGACATCAACATGGATTTCGAAGTGGTCGATCCGGCCTCAAAAACCTGCTCTCATCCATGGAAAGATGGACAAAAAATCATTAGAAATGGGTTTGTACGTCGATGCGGTGTATATTGACTTTAACGAAGCTTTTTACAGGGTTCCACACCGACGTCTGATCTTAAAACTGTGTCAAATGGGTGTGACTGGCAACCTACTCAAATAGTTGGCCGACTTCCTCACAGGCAGGCCCCAACGTGTTTGTATTGGAGACGCCAAGTCTCACTAAGAAACCGTTTATAGTGCAGTTCCACAGAGGAGCGTTCTGGGTCCCATTTTGTTTCCGAAATGCGCGAACGACTGCCTGGATTGTCTGTAATGTGAGAAGGTAATGTTTGCTGACGGTCGGAAGTTATGGAACTCGATTGAATAACCGGAGGATGCGCGGAAATTACACCAAAACTTAGATCGCTTGCAAACACGGTGTGATGAATGGCTGCTTAAACTTAATTTTAACAAATGCCGAATAATCTGACTGCGGTCAAGTTCCAGAAGGATGATAAGGTTTGAACATCAGTACTTCATCAGTGGTCACCAACTCCATGAGGTAAATATTTTATAGGACCTGGGTATATGGATAACACCCACTCTCAAACCATCGTCGCACTGGGCGAATATAGCACAAAAAGCTATGTGTATCTTAGGCACAATCAGGAGATCCTTCATTCATTTTGACAGAGAGCATTTGGGCGCGTGTTCGGAACATTTATGCGGCCAGTGTTGGAATATTGCATTCAGGCGTGGCGTCCTTGGACGGAACATGACTACGCTCTGCTGGAGAAAGTTCAACGGAGGGCGACGAAAATAGTCAGCAGATTGGAATACCTACTCTATGAGGGCCGACTAGAAAGACTTAAAATTTTTCCTTTCTCTTTTAGGCAATACAGAGGAGATATGATTTTAGTCTTCAAACTGGTCAGAGGAGTTGATTGTGCTCTTCAGATGGCCGAATGTTTTGAATTTGCACACATGACAAGTCTCTGAGGTCACCAATACAAACTGAAAAGAAAACACGCCAAACTTCAAGTGCGGGCCAACTTCTTTTCCCAACGGGTGATTGAAGAATGGAACAAACTGCCAACTTCGGTTGTTCAGACTGAAAGTGTTGAAATGTTAAAAAGAAGACGATGAATTTTTACTTTGATGGACAGATATTTAGTCGACAGCAATGATCGATATACTTAAACGACTATCGCCATGTAACATTCGCCTATTTTGCTAGCGTCTATTTTTTTAAATAGGATTTGCAAAGTCTCTGCCTATCTCCATTATGTATACTTAAAACTGAAAAGAGGGAATTTCTCATAAGAGTCCATATCAGCGTGTTGATTTCAGGAAACGTTTTTGAACGTGGGAGGATAACGAAAACGTATTTGTATAGATGGATGGATATTTTATTTGAGTCCCCGGAAAGCACTGTCATCGTAACAAAAAAATGAATGCACAATCTTGTAAGTTCAGTTGTAAAAAGGAAGTCAGTTTCTTTGCGGTGACCAATAAAACAAATCTGTGTTGTCAAAAAATAAAAAGACGAGACAGTGAAATAACACCTTGGGCATTTTTATGGAAAATAATAATAATAATAAGTAATAAATTGCATATTTTAAGGCCCAGAGGGCCCCATAATTACAAACTTAGTATCGTGGTTTAAATAAATACAAAGTGAATAATTGCTGCATTATGTGAGCATCCATATGAACAGCAGAATTGAGTAGTATGGTAAGCATATCCGATTCAGAACTATTTGCCCTTTTTTAAACAAATTCAACAATCTTTGGCATTTCCGGTGAACTGGAAAAGATGCAGTAAAAATACTCGGACGGTTAAATCGGAGGCTGAGTTCAGCGAGCCACCAATTTAAAAAAAATCTAGGAGAAAAAACTGCGACACTCAATAATTAATAGCCTAATGCAATGGGATAGTATTGTAATGTTGTTAACAACGTATGAGGGTTCGGAACGCTCCTTTTCGGGTGAGATATAATATAACAGTCAGAGCTACGGATTATACACAACAGTGGAGGTGAGAGAGGAGGACCTCATCGTGGACAACAGGGTCGAAACGAGGAGGGGACAGTAGAGGTCATGAGATCATCATCGAGATGCGACCTTGCTGACTGCATAGTTCACCAACCAAAGAGGCGAAACCATCAGAACTTGCCTGAATTAGCAACTGAACCTGATGACCATCGTCAGGTTTGCAACATCGGAGGAAAGTATCAAGGTTGTTACGAGTTGGTGATGCTAGTTTAAAAGGAGGCGATGAAAAAGTGAATACAAAAGTTGACTCTGTAGAGGATGATGGAAATATTTTTTAGAGACAAATATAATATCAAGGGAGCTGCCTCAAATACCAAGAGGACGCTTTTCAGAATCCAAAATATTACAAGTTTGGGAAGGAAACAGACAATAAGGATTGTATATCTTCAGAAGTTAACTGTTTGCGTAATTTGGTTTTGAAAAAGCTAATGTAGACGACAAATTATTTCCAGTTGAAGATTATTCCATATGAAAGCATATTTTGAGGCAAAAACTGAGTGTGGATAGTTTTGGAGCTTAGGGGTGGTGAAATTGATCTCACCTGGAATTTATAGCCTCGATCTTTGCTGATTTATGAAACTCACGCCGGCTGTGTGCTCCCTGCATCTGCTTTCAATCACGGAAGGGGCTCCAACCAAAAGCTGACTCCTTATATTTTCATATTCTTATTGTTGAATATCACTACTGACTCTCTGTTAATTTTGTGGCAATTCTAACATGCAAAACTTAAGTTCCTTTGGGTTATTTTCACAAAATTGGTCCACGACCTAGTTTTAAATCTGCACCACAAAATTGTTTGGGACCGTCTATCGCCGCCTCTACCCAATCGGCCATATTGGCAGGGGATCTTGTAAAGCAAGTTAATGGACAAGAAGAAAACAATTTAAAATATCGTTATTCTGCTATTTCTTCACCTCCCGCTAAACTGGGTAAACGTTTAGTAAGCTTAACTAATGTAGCTTACGAAGACGAAACTTGTATGGGTTGTTTCAGCCTCCAGCAGAAATTCTCATGGATGGAGCAGGAAATAAGCAATCTAAGACAAGATATAGATAACTTTAAAAAATCTATATCTTGCCCAACTGTGAAAAAAGCTCCTGCTCGTAATAAACCTATCACAAAGCAAAATAAGTATTCATATATAGCTTCTTCAAGCTTACATACAAGTCACATTAAACATATCGCGATTGCTGAACTCGGTAAACCAGAGGATCCTTCAATTGTTCAAAAAGCGATGCTAATGGACGGCGAGTCAATTCAAATTCTCAAGGCATATAGAATAGGGAAGGCTCTGTCAGCAATCGAATATAATCATCGACTAAGATCTCTTAAAATCATCTCGGAAAACGAAGCGCAGGCACAGCTCCTGCTACAGAGAAAAGCAACCCTACTGGGCCTGCATTCTCAGGTTTTTTTTTTCAACCGGAATACGGGATGAAAGAGCAAATGAAAATGAGACATTTACTAATAGAACTGGAAACACGAAGGGCCAATGGCGAGGCACATCTCCAAATAAGAAACGGACAAATAGTTCAAGTGAAGAGAGCATGTATTTGGCCAAAGGCAGTCACTCTGACAGCCTTACTGTCCCCGTTTCAGAAACCAAAAACGTGCCCACTTAACTTATTCGTCTTGAATGCCAGATCTCTGCTTAATAAGATGCCTTTACTCCAGACTCTGGTTTTCATCCACCGCCCTGACATTGTAATAATTACAGAGACATGAGCAAAACCCTGTGTATCCGATCCTGAACTCAATATTCTAGGGTATGGTTATATTCGTAATGATCGACACGAGGGCCGGGGCGAAGGAAGTTGCATATATATTAAGCAGCGTCTTACGTTTCTGCCGTTGGATTATCGACAATTTATCGCAGTAGAAGAGAGCTGTTGGCTCCGAGTAGTTCTAAAAGATAACTACTCTTTACTCGTTGGTTGTGTCTATCGCCCTCCAAACGCAAGCGAGGATTACGATCTTCGTCTCTCACAGGCATTTCATTCCGCAGTTGACCTAAATATGAAGTACTGCTTGATTGCAGGTGACTTAAATCTTCCTGAAAGTCATTGGTTTCCACCTTCTGGTCCTGCAAAGTTCGAAAACTTGCGTGAGGCCATATATAATGGCATGTGGGTATAGGAAGCTGATTTTCCCACCCGAGGTTTAAACGTACTTGATCTCATTTTCTGCAGAGTTTGTCAACCATTGTCAGTTTCACCTTTAGACCCACTTGGGAGTTAAGACCATGCTTTAGTTCTTTCTTCACTATAAATCGAGGCTAATGACACGTTTTCTAAAAATATAGTTTTTTCCATGGTTTTCGATCAGCAAATATAGGGGAATTACTAACACATCTTAATTCCCACAATTGGACTAACTTCTTTCTATGTTTGGATGTGAATGTTTGTACCGATAAATTCTACCAATTTCTAGGTCCACTCATTTCTCGTTTTGTTCCCCGTAAGAAAATAATTAATGTTAAGGATGAAGTCTACCTCCCTTTATCTTTCCGCCGTAGACTGCGTAGACTCTCGCATCGTTTTCATACACTAAATGACACTTCCGTTTTTTCCTTGATCCAACAAATCTTTGAACAGGCTAAGAGGCTCTCTGGAGAAAAACGACTAGCTGAAGAGGTTAAATTTTCCAAAAACCTTTCGTTAAATGTAGCAAAACTATTTTCACGCACAGTAAAAGCGCAGAGAAAAACGCAGTACCCTGTACTTCGAGACGCTTTTGGAAACCCTATAGCTGACGCTAAGTTGACATCTGATAGCTTCAATGCGTTCTTGTGCAGAGTTTTAGTAATAATTTGGTCGCCCCCCCTTCCAAACATCCGGTTTTGGACCGAAAACGTCTTCGAAAACATAACCTTTACCCTCTGGGACGTGACCGTAGCCATTCAGTGTTCTCTTCAATCTTGCAGTCCTGAACCAGCTGGCATCCCGGTCAGCGTTCTAAAGGCAAATGCAAACTATATAATTCCATCACTTCTCTATAAGATATTTAATCTTGCTCTTGAAAGTAAAACCTTCCCTATTTTATGGAAGGAATTGCACATTCTGCCTATACCAAAACACGGCCGAACTACGTCATTTGACGACTTTAGGCCAATAAATACACTGCCAGCAGCCTCGAAGATCTTAGAGAACTTAATTAAAGCCAAGCTGATGCGTAACCTAACAGAGAATAACCTACCTAATGCAGCTCAGCATGGGTTTCTCGAAAAAAAGATCGTGTGACACCTGCCAGCTCTCTTACTTCGATCATATGCTCCAATCTAGAGATAGTGTTTTTGCAATCTAAATCGTTTATTTTTACTTCACGAAAGCTTTTGATCGTGTTGACCATGATATCCTCCTGCTAAAACTTACCTCATTTGGCATAGGTAACAAGCTTCTGAACCTAATATCATCCTATTTGAATGCTCGTGCACAGCGCGTTAAAATTTCCGATGTTATCTCCAACCCCACGCAAATTAGGAGTGGAGTTATTCAGGGTAGCGAACTCGGCCCGCTTCTATTTTGCCTTTTTTTGAACGATGTTCCTAATTATTTTCAGTATGGTAAGCCATTTATGCATGCTGATGATTTAAAACGTTGCCTATCAATATAAACCGGCTGATCACCAAATCATGTTTGAGCTCTTAAAAAATGATCTTCAAGCTTTTGCTCAGTGGTGTCGCACATGGCGCCTTTCGCTTTCTTGGCACAAATGCTCCGTTATGGTTAGTGGTGGCAACCATCATCCTCATCTAAGCATAGACGGTCATGACCAATATTTGCCCTTGGTTCGAAAGGATCTGGGTATATCATATTCTAGTAGTCTTAATATGTCAGAGCACTGCGCCTTGATTGTCTCGAAAGCACGCTTAACCACTGGGTTTATTTTCAGAAATTTTAAAACTGTCAATATTAGGACAAGCCTGTATAAAATGTTTGTCAAACCTTGTCTGGAATACTGCTCGTTTTTATTTAGCCTTCTGTACGCGAGTGAACGGATGAAGATAGAATATGTCCAGCACTTATTTACTAAAAGAGTTTTCACTTCAGACCACAGAAACCTGTCCTTCCAACAACGCTGTGAGCTTACAAGCCTCGACAATTTGTGGCGTCGAAGATTGCAGAAGGGAATATTTTTGCTGTTTAAACTTTTAAACAGTTTTAACTTCAACCGTCTTACATCCCTGAGACAGCTGGACCACTCTCGGCGCACCAGTCATCGAGATGTATTTTTATTTCCTCCTTTGGCAAGCACCGTTAGATACCGTCAGTTTTTTCGGTAAACGCTATAGTAATCTAAAATAAACTACCCACAAGTATTAAAATTCAGCAAAACTAGCCTTTGTTTACGAGAGCTCTCACTAGTTTTCTTCATTCAGGACACTCCACAAATTTTGGGTGCTTATTCTCTGGAAGCTCTCTCCCGTTCTTATGGTGTCCTCGGACTCTGAATCAGGTGCCGGACTTCATGCTGAAGGCAATATTGCTGGCCCTGCAGTCCGTTATCGGGTTATTTCTCAGTCGAAAGCGAGCAGCCGTTCGCCGGAATACCTGCTGCCAGTACAGAATACCTGATCCACAACAATGAAAGGAGAAGTACTACACCATGCACCTGTGTCAATACTTCCCTGTCCTGAACTTTAATCCGTTCAACAAGCTGCATTTTTTTCTCCTTAAAGCACTATAAAGAAAGATCAGGAGTTTTTTTCACTGTCAGCTCAACCCCTACTGTTTATCCCTTTTGACTTGCCTGTAAACTGGCAATAAATAAATAAATAATAATTTATTAAAAATGATCATGGAGGAATTACGAGTAGCATAGGGTCGATCTACCGGAGTGAGAGCGCTAATTCGTGGGAGATTTGGGCTAGAGTTAACGCGAAACAGGAAGCAGAGACCGGCTTCCAGTCTTCTTACCCACAGAAATTTAATGTTTGCTAACTGGCATCTATCCGTATATCAGTACGCTTAGGGTCATTATTTTCCTCATCTTTTCCCAGTAACTTTCCCCATGACTCGGAGAAAGGACCATCAGGAATTTGAGTGACCCTATTAAACTATATTTCCGCTACCTCGGGTCGCCCATGAACTATGATATCCCCTTATATCACCAGTCATCCAAACGATGATGTCATTTGGACGTACACATTTGGTGGTCTACAGTCTAAATGCAACCGTTTCTTTGGATGCTAACCATCATCAGAATTCAATTCTGGACCCTAAGATGCTGAGGACTTAAGTTCATTGACGCATTTTCGTGAGATTTTGTTTCATACGCCTAAGTGATCAAGAACGAATCACCTCGACGTTTCATTATCTCATTCTGAAATGCTACTATCGTATTACCCTACTCTACCACCTGACCATTTTTTCCTAAACAGTTTTTTTCTCCTACCTTCTATTAAATAATGAAGGCTTATTGAACTCTGCCTCCATTTTTATGGTAGGAGTTTTTTTCACTGCCTATTTTTTTCTAGTTCACCATTAATTTTAAAACATCACGAACTGTTGATATAGCAGGACAAGTTATGCATTTGTACATTTTATCTGCACACATTGTCATATCTTTATTTCGTTACTAATGTTTGCTTAGACAGTGCCTTGCCGGTGCTAACCAAATATAAATTCTAAATTCTAAATAAATTCTAAATTCTAAATAGATCGTCGAGTTTGCAGAGGTCACAGTCAAATGTCAGAGAAGTGACCATGATATTATCATTGCTGATTTCTGAGAATACCGACAGAGGAAACCGACATGATTATCAAAATTCCATGTAGGTCGACACCGGGGAGGAGGTAAAGACAACAAAAACCATCACCTGAAGGCATGGCAGGTGCGATGGTGGACGAAGAACCACAAAGACCGTGGGAACAATTGGGGTCGTCAATATTGCAAAATGTAGGTGAAAATCAGGAGGGGACAAAAACAGCTGCGAAGATCGCCTCATTTAAAAAACTGTGCAGGCGAAACAAACCTGCTCATCGAAGAGATACAAAGCAGTTTAATGGTCGCTTCTGATCGTAATAAATAAGGATCATGAGATATCCGGAAACTGAGTAAGATGAAGTCAACATAATGCGCTCAGGGGTGCTTTTTCGTATGAGAATCGTTAATGAATATGAGGCATGCACATCTTAGTATTCAGATTGGAATTCTAATCATGTTTTTTTGGAAAACGATAGGGAGGTGATATGGATTGTGCGCTCAAATTTGGCCCAAATTTTGACGATTATTTTACTTTGGGGATGGGTTATCAAGATATCTTAGTTTGCGAGAAAGAAGATGCATGAAAGTCGAAATTTGGAGACGGTTTTCTAAATTCCCGACGGTCCTTTCAGAGAGTCACGGGAGAAGCTGCTCGGGAATAAAGATAAAAATACATGTTAAGTCAAATTAGTGTTAATATAGATGTGTAGTATTCACTTGCATGTAGACATATTATTTGATAACCTTATATCGATTGGCAGGTTATTCAAAAGAAAGCAATAAATAGAAAAAAGAACAGAGAGCGTTCAGAAGTGGAGGATATAGGAGGATGTATAATCAGTGAACAAGTTCGTTGGTTGAACGGACGACTAACGGAGGTAACGGCTGAAATTCGGGAAATACTTGAATTATTAGTAAGGCGGAAAAGGAAGCATAACTAGCTTACAGTTTCCGCACCCATAGGAATTTTAGGTTAGTTAGCTGGCACCTATTCAAGTAGGTGGTATTTGAAGTGTCGGAGATAAAAGATTCAGGGTAAAATTTATTTGGACCTTTTCATGTTTAGAACGACTTGAATTGGTCATTTAACCAAAGAACAGGCAGTGATATTCCAGTTTGGGAATGACAAACATTCGATAAAGTCTTAATTCAATTTTAGGAAGGTAAAAAATTATAAGAAATTAAGCCGAAATTCTGGGCAGCTTTGGTCATGATTCTATCGGCATGAGGTGAGAGATCTAACTTATTGGTGAAGCTTAAAACTAAGTCCTTGATGGTAGAACATTCAGTTCTAGGGTTGCCTTGAAAATATCTGGCTGTGATAGTCTCTCTAGCCCGAAGCACATGAACGACACTCAGAAGGTAAGAATTCCATTTGCGATGCTGAGCTTCAGGCGAAAAGAGCATGCATAAATGCATGGATTTCTTCTAAGCATCGTTGGGCTGAAGATATAGAGAAGGAATATACGCATTTAAGATCGTCCGCATAAATAAAAGAATGAGAGTGTTTAACTGCGGATGAAGTATCATTAATTTATAGGAAAAACAAAAGAGGACCTAGCACGGTGCCTTGAAGGACGCCGTTTACAATAGGGGTTTCAGCTGAAAATGAGGTCTCCACTAAGTCCTTTTGTTTCCGATTAGCTAGATTTGACGTGACAAAATCAATAAGGGGACAATGAAGTTCAAAAGCTTCTAACTTAGCTATGTGTCTCTTACGATGCACTTTATCAAAGCCCTTATTAAGATCAAAATCGATAACGAACACATATAGATGATCATTAGGAAGAGATGTTTATAGATTTAGAAAAGATATGTGACATGTTTCAAAAAAGCGATCGGGTTGGAAGCCATGCTGGGGAGAGCAACGAAGTTGATTGCTTATGCAAAAATCTGTAATTTGTAGGGCAGTTTGTTTTTCAAAGAGCTCAGCAAGAGAAGGCGTTTTGTGAGCACCACAATAATTGTTAACATTCCAGAGTGAGCCATATTAAAATACACGAATAATAATAGTGGTTTTCCAATAATCTGAAAAGAAAGCATTCTCAAGGAAACTAAGAACACTTTGCTCAGCTAAGGGGGGGATATATCATAGCTGTTTAATAAGAGAATTCGGGATGAATGATAGATTAAGTCGGTTTACTTGTTGCTGAATAGTTGTAGAAACACAATTTATGGTAGTTAGGAACTCATGAGATGTCAAATGAATTGAAGGAAAGGGAATTGTTTCAAGTGAAAAATGGTTGGCAAAGGAGGAATTTAACAATTATGTTATGAAACTATTATTGCAATCGAGTAAGGGAAGGCTAACTTTAGGAGATTTAACGGAAAAACGAAGACGGAAAACTTGAGCAGCACATCTGGAAGCCTTAGCGTCACTAATTACTAGGGGATCCCTATGCCAATCTCACGCAAGCCTCATTTTCGAAACTAATTCAAATATTTGTGCGATTCTTAAGTTGATCGAAAGCCAACTTATGGACGGATCCTTAAGCTACTTTCGTAATTCTTTAAGTCAATTTTGAGAAAATTGTGGGACTGTGGAAGAATCAGCATTTGATATAATGATCTTTTGTTGAATGAAATTGAGGAGGCCTTCTACTAGTCCTTGCAATGTATCGTGAAATAAACTTGGATCATAATTTGAAAATAATCTTGCCTTATCCAGAGTGCTTGTAAAAGTTTTAAACAATTCTTTGGTAACATGAGCAAAGTCGAAATATATACGTGTTATTTCTGGCTTTATAGAGGAGGAGACTGGAAAACAACAATGAATTAATGCATGACCACTTTGAAAAGGTTTTGATGGAAATTCGCCAGCAAAGGATGGACGAAATTAGCAAAAATTAACTTTAAAATACTATCTTTTCTAGTCACTGAACTGACTAATTGAAACATGTTGAAAAGTAAATCGTGTTCAACAAATTCTCAATTTTTGGCACGCCAGTTGATTTCTGGCAAATGAAGATCTCCTACAATTATTTTAACATCAAACGGAGCGTTGTTAAATTTTTAAAAGAGTTCACAGAGCTGGCTTTCATTGCCGGAATAACAAGGAGGATTATATACACAACCAATTATGGCTTTTTTCTTGCGCGGAAGGATGACTGAAACAAAGCAAGTATTTCCGGAAAGTTGAGAAATACTAATATCGGAAAGGTAATGTGCAAGCGACGATCTAACGTAAAGAAGACAACCACCGCCAGGTTTTTAAACGCGGTCTTGTCAATATACACTTCAATTAGCTTAAGTGAGCGTTGAGTCGTAAATTACAGCATGAGCCCAAGATTATGTGATGCACATGATATCTGGATCAAACTCTAAAGCTACAAATCTAAGCTCAGTCATCTTTATCTCGACTGACCTCGCGTTGAGTGAAACTATACAGAGCGTATTTGTGGAACGTGGGATACACTTTTTAGTGTTTATGAAAAAGGAAGACTTGGTGGTGTTGATATAAACTGCAGGGAAGAAAGTGTGGGACGAAATTAAAATGGCTGCGGTCTACAAATTGCTAAACTTTTACTGCTAACTAAATTAGGATTATGAAAGAGAAACATATTTGGGTGAGAGAGAAAGGCTATTTTCTGCGTTAGAGAAAAAAGGAGAAGGCCTTCAAATAGGATTTTGAGGAATATTGGAATAAAATGGGGGGTAATAAAATTTTAAAATGGTACAAATAGTTGGGAAAACTCTTACCCTAATGAGTAGAGTTAATAAACTGGGGAGCCTGAGAAGTTATTTAGTTGGATAATTGCTAAGGAAAGTTTTGGTATGTATAGTAAATGCTGGATGATTAGAAGGTTTCCCAACTGTAATGACGTTTAACCATTTGGAACCTAAATTAGGAGCATACTTAAACTGGTCAGGGTTATTGTTAGGTTTATTAAATTGAACCGCTGAGACCGGTTTTGTTGGCATGGAAAGGGAACGTGGCAGACTTAACTCAATTATTTGTACTAAGTCACCAGTAGGAATACAAGGAAAACTACTTTGGAATGGAGAAGCAGTCAGTCTTGGAACTCTAGATGGAGTCACTAACATAAAGGGTGGGCTTACGACATGGATAAAAGCTTTTGAGTTTGAATTTTCTATTTGTGAGGTAGAAGGCGTAAATGGAGCGGTTGGAAGAAAAGTGGGTGGAAAAGTAAAGGGGGTTTTTGAACTGGACATTAGGACATAGTGTTTGACGGGTCGTTGTCGTTAGCATAGCCATAACTGGACTTATGTATAGTAGACTGAGAGGAAGATGACCTATGTGAGAATGGATACCCGTTTGTTCACTAAATCGGTGAAAGAACTCGAAAAAGGAAACATTTTGCCATTTGTAGATAACAAGAAATGTGATCTCGTTGTGCAAAGATGGAGTTCACCTCAATTGGTAAATAAAAGGATGTATTATATTGATGGATTTCGGCAACGTGTTGAGAGGTGTTTTTTTCCGCTATTTTTCGTTGAAGCTGCACGAGTATAGGCAGTCTAAGGCAACGTCAATTGGCCGTCTGTCTCTGGAATCATTTTGCAAAAAAAATTATAATTTATATTCTGTCGGTCAAATTTTTCACTGGCAACCAAATGAATGAGAGAATGAAGACGCTGGCATTCCTGAGATCGAATATCAGGGATGTCACCCTCAAATAAGTTTTAAGTATAGAGAGAACTTATCAAAACTTTAACATGAAGTTATTTCAATGTTGTAAAGCAGACAGATCCAGCTTTTTATCTTTAACGCTTGGTTGCATATGCATAGCACTGCTGAGACTACTAGACGCAACCAAGCAACGCTTTGGTTAAACGGCTAAGAGGTTGCGACGATCCGAGACTATCGTCTAAATTTATGCTTGAAGAAGGCTGTTATTTGATAAAAATTTAGAAAAATCATTCAACTTACTTTGTGACAAACTTGCAGATCTTGCGATCGAAATTCAGCAATTACTTAACGGTTGTCAAAAAATATGGTTTAAGGACGTAATGATGTGCAACATATGAATAGCAGAATGTAAGTAAGCGATCAGCAGGCAAAAATAGCCAAACTCAAATGGGGAACGACAAATGAAAATTTCAAAAAACAATAGGTTGGTGCTCATGGAAATGTTTTTTTAAAAAAATACTGAATATTTTTGTCCTAGAAAATTCGTTTTATGTAGTATTTTGCACTTATTTTCAAATAGTAGGATATTTCTTAAGCAAAACAACAGAATGGGAAATATTATGGGTAAAAGATTACACTGAAAAATGGAACTAAAAATGAGGCTACGCAGGGTGAGCTCTGAAGTATAGATTTCCTGCCAGTTGATGACTCGACAATAACAGCAGTTAATGCAAACAATTTATTGTTGGAAATCAAATGTGGTTTCACCATTTTAACTATGAACCGATATATGTGCTTGAGACAAGTTCTTAGTTCAACAGATTTATCTGACATTTCATGAGGCGATGTTAGGTGAAAACGTGGACACTAAAGATAGCCGCCTGCTGAAGGCGGACCAGTACCACAGGTACAAGCAGGTGATAAATGGTTAAAATGCAAAGTTTTATCCAAAGATCAGCTAATAAGTTAAACAGGTGACGAGGAAAACCTGATAAAATTATAATTTTCACTTAGCACGGACGGTGATTTTATTCCTGTGTTCTAATCACAAATTATGTGGTGAATTTTTGCTGACTTAAGGTTATGATATGGAAATTAGTCGGTAATAGTGACATTAACAACTTATTACTTTATTCATTAAGCTGTATAAGAACACCTTGGTTGTCCTTTTCATATTGCTTACTATATGATAGTTATATGTATTTGCAAGTTATACTTCATCTGCAAGATACAACGGTTTATCTGAGGTCTATATGATCGATTTGTCGTAAATACACATAAGAAGTTAAAGGGGGCCTAAGCTAGAGCCTCCAATACTTCACTGCTAATATGAGAGGACTCTGAGAAAACTTTTTAAATGTGCACCCTTTTATATCCGTTTTGAATGAAGGATTTATATACCTTTTTCTGGAGCGGTCACCAAATGACAGAGTGACGCGAGGTTGGCGTCAGCTTTGTCATCCAGAAAGACATCGTAGGATGACAGCGCTGTCTGCCACCAAGCAGCAACTACTGAACGATGACCCGGTTCCTGTTTCTTCACTGAATTGCAGTTGCCTCCATCAGCAGTACTTGCACCACCCAACGAGCAGTTCCTAAGAAATGATAAATAAATGCTACGAGCACCTGAACGCCTTCCTGGCGACTGTGTCGCAAACTGCTGGTACATAGGGACAGAGCACACGGTAGCTCTTAGGATATGCTCTCCTTCTTCTGTGAGCCTATGTGGAAAATCGTCTCCTACTAACCATATTATTTTTTCCGCATTATAATACGGAAGTAAAAAACGTGCACGCATCCCCAATCGCGGTGCTGGCAGTTGTTTGACTTTGTTCTTACACAGTGGCGATACCGGCAGGGCGTGCTTGTGACCAAGGCGATCTTGACACCGATGGCTGGATAAACCAGCTTCTTTAAATCTCCAAAATAAGGATTCGACTGCAAACTTGCAGGAGGTTACAAGTAAATTACACCCAGGTAATTTAACGGTTACTCTGTAAACTTTCCTTTCTTATCGCCTTGATTTAAGCAAGCAACTGGTCTAGCGTCCCAGAAGAACTACCGGTCCCAAATTTTAACGCCACTGTGGGGACACGCATATGTCAACTGCAGAAAATCATGCCCTCGACCATCATTCAGTGCTCTGGCGCGCACACGTTCAACTCCAGAACTGGTTAAGCGGCCACAATGTGGTCATCAGAAATAATCTTACCTGGGGATCAATTGTCAAAAAATCTAAATGAACCGCTGGACTGACGCCATCAGAGTGGCCTTCTTCCGAGGTCGCTGCCTTGTACCGCAATAGCCGCTTGAGATGGAGAGCACCTGCATGGCTTACAGGGACTATAAGGCCTAATTTTACGCGAATCACAACGAAACGATGAACTTCTTTGACTCCACAAAATGCACTTCAGCCCTGCTCAGCTCTGATGTGAAAATATCTTCAATAGAGAAATTGCAAATTCTGAAGCGCTGGGTTGTACACTTCCCCAATTGTCCGCAACTATCCATATGCAATCACCAACGCTGTCATCGACGGGCTCCCTAACGTGGCAACGAATAATGACTTTGATCTTCCGCTATCCCTCAAAAGAAAACATCCGGGCCCTGCAGCGAATTTTTAAGCGGGCCTGCCCTGGTTGATGAAGAAACTTACAACGACATTAAAGGGATGTGGCTTCAAGGAAAAGCTCCCCAGAATTTTAAGATGGTGAGCTCATAAGGCTTTTAGCGTGCTGACGATCAATTATGGCCGCGAAACAGTTGCTTGTGTCTGGTGTGTTTCATTCTATGTGACACGTGTCGTATGAAAACGTTCGCTTACCTCATTAGCAAGCTATTGGGCAGGCAGAATGGGTTCGATCAAGATCATAACCACAACTTTGCGTGTGACTCTTTTTCTTGACTCTCGTTCATCTTTACAAACGGAAAGGCGACTGGCTTCTCTGTAATAACCAAGAAAATCTGTGCGCCTATTCTTGTTGATCGTATTAACAGCCCTGCGATTCAAGCGCACAGTGTGACAGCTCCACAACCGGACAATGGTATCCGTCACTGAAAAGTGGGCAGTCTGTGAAGCATTCGCAATGACCCATTGGGTGAACCAGGACTGCTGATGAGCTAAAAACGTCTTTCTTATAATGTTCTCTGTATTTCCCATGAACATCTACTTGATAAGCGCTCTAGGCTGAGTATCGCCTGCAGGACTGACGGACATTTTCTCAATAGTCAGCGCATGCAGGTCCCAAAATGTCTATCTACAACCAGTGTCAATGACTTGCCTTTCCCGGAGGACTGCCATGACAAAAGAGCATATGCAATGGAGTGCGGAACTCTTTGGCATCTATTGTGCTAACTTCGGACAGAGATGCCTAATAGACAAATTGATGTCCATGCATTAAAAGTTACGCAATATGGAGAACGATATTACTTAAAGCAACGTCAGCAGCACCTTACTTCAAACATTGGAAAACTTTGCCCATAAGAGCCATACACTCACGCAGCACACAATCAAGGACAAAGTTGCACAACAGATCTCCAAAAGAAGCCAAGCTTTCGGTTGGCTGCAAACCTTCGTGTGGAACCAATATGGGCTTCATCCAAAAACAAAAGTGGACATGAACGAGGCCATTGTCTTGACGAGACCAGTATATGGAGTTGAGACCTGGACTGCTTATTTTACAAAACTAAACCCATTCCACCCCAGCATCCTTCGCAGACAATTCAAGATGAGATCGCAAGACAGGATTTCAGACCTTAAGTTATGTTGAGCGCTGAAATACTCAGGACTCAGGCCCCGTTGAGACAACTGCAACTGCCATGGAACAGCCCTTTGATGAGGATAGCCAACGAGCAAATATCAAACTGACTCTCCTATGGAGATTGCACCCCAAGTGCTCACCGAAAAGCAGGATGAGAAAGACGCTGCACGGACCCCTTGAAGAATTTACTGAAACGACTGTTACTTAAACTAGGGACGAAAAATTACTTTGCCATGACCAGTCATCTTTGAGAAGAGCCATAAAGACTGAAGGGGTAACACATGAATTATGTCGGGTCCTTGTTGACAAAACCAATACGGAAGTTTACAAGTCACAAGCAGCTCTGATCTTGAACACCAACACCTTACCCCTTTCAACGGGCCAACGCTACTGATGAATATTCTGCGCCTGACTCAGCCAGGTCAGGTCTCTCTGGTCCCTAGTACAACAGGTTCCGCATTACAGTTTGAACTTTTTTGCTCCCTGAGTTCGACACCATGTTGCAATTCCACCTTAAAGTCAACATAGAATACATGCAGCGTATTTCCTTAATCAACTGCCTAAGTCCAATGCACCAAAAATAGAGCAACTTCATCACGCAAGACCTGCCTCTTCGGAATCCACGCTGCACATCGGATACTAGTTTATGATGCTCTAAGAAAAGCCTTATCATCACTTAATTATATATCCTCCGATTTTGCAACGGATTGGGATGAGGTTGATTGGTCTGTAATTATTTGTGGTGATCTTGCTGCCAACTTTTAATAGTGGTGTGATCTGTGCAGCTTTCCGGTCAACGAGTAAACGGCCGGCTTCGAACAGGGCTTTGAAATGCATGGAAAGCTGTTTGGCTAGTTTCACAATGAGC
Source organism: Schistocephalus solidus (assembly GCA_017591395.1). Lineage (NCBI taxonomy): Eukaryota > Metazoa > Platyhelminthes > Cestoda > Diphyllobothriidea > Diphyllobothriidae > Schistocephalus > Schistocephalus solidus. Next base: position 57,333 of record WEDG01005407.1, read on the forward strand.
TCCGTTACTAATTTTGGCTGCATTTCGCTTTATCCTAATTATTGCCATTCATTTAACGCCAACAACTCTTAATGAACGGTTGCTTTGTCAAAAAATACAGACTCAGCTGTTTGACCCTCATCAAAGCCATAGCCGGAGGAGTAAATATCCTTTCCCACATAATGAAGGATTTCAAAAATCCGAAAGGGTACTCCACTTTTGCTGCGTCCTGACGTACCTCTGGGTTTTTGCTAGTCTTCGGTAAGGGAAAGGGGTCTCTGTTTCGTGTGATCCTTTTAATTTTTATGTAGGAAATCTTCCGGTTTTCCACTGCACTGTTCAGTTGAGCTTTTTCAAACTCATGTTGTGCCCTGAGTATCAGGCGGCTGACTTGGTTCCTCTGTAATTTGCATGTGATTATGAACACTTGATTTCCACCAGCAAGAGATTTCCTCCACAACATCTGCTGTTTATTCGCGTCTTTTTTAATGTTTGAGTCAGCCATTGGGGTGTTCTGTGGCCTCTTTCTAAAATGGGCAGTATTCCTGAGGTGAATATGCAATAACTCAGGGAACCATTCCACATCCGCACCTTTATTACCAGTAAAGCTGATTTCGGCATTTCATTTGATCAAAGTCATTATGCCAAAACATTTCTTCTAAATCTGGTGGCCTGCACAGGCCACCATTCAACAGCGTCTGACCATCGGAGGGTATGTCCGATACCACCAATATGATGATCTTAAGAAGGCTCGTCAGATGAATAAACGGCCTATGCGAACGAAGTGCCCACGACCTTAACGACTCTCGGAAAGTCTGTTAATCTCCAGATGGAGGGGAACTTCTCGAATGGTTGGGTTCCGTATTTAAATAGGTTTATTGGTTGGGCACATCTTGGGTGCCGTCAAATCCTTCAAACACAGGAAAGAACCTAAAACAATCTCCTCTTTTCAGTAACCACTTAAGGTTTGTTTTGGTTCTATGTTTATATAACAGTGTTGGAAGTGAAGAGTTTCTTTTAAGTAAAAAAAACCGGCCTTCCAACGTTTCGAAATTGCAAAATTTGAAAATAAAACAGCTTTACAGAATGAAGATGAATTCATTTGGATAATAATTGTTAGTGTCGAGAATAGTCTGCTATAGACGTTGGAGAGTATTTATTCGACAGAGCTATAAACAGCTGCGGTCGATTCGAAGGCATATGCACTTCCAATTAGCTGCGAGTGCAGTCGATTTCGCAGTCGGATTCCAAAGCCAATTAGCGTGTGTCGCTGTCAGAGGAGGCTGTCACAGATTCGGATTCGTCGTACGATAAGCTGCAGGAGGAGCTGAGGCAACATTCTGAAGAAGATGAGTCGGACGGATACATGTCCTTCATATGCGCTGCAAGTTCCCGTTACTCCTTTAGAATCCCTTGCTTTAGATGCTTCGTAAAGGTTCTCCCTGATATTGGCTTTCACATACAAAAAATACGCCCAAACGTTTTAATGTACGCAAAAACAGGCATAGAGAAAAGCGCAGGCAGATAAGTGCCCGCTCAGCAGCATAACAAGGCAGGAAGTGGCGTAACAGGGTGCGCACGTGGTGGACAGATCAGGGAACGATCAATTTGACAATGACGGTGCGCAAATTCCTTTGCGCCCGTAGTGACACAACGTGGGGCACTGGCAACCAATAAAATTCCAGCAATGAGTAGAGAACGAGTAATCGAGACTCGATTCATATCTCATTGCTATAAGAGGATTAGGCACCGAAAAGCTTGAATAGTAATAGTGAAGTACGACATGGTTAGTTCGATCTGGGGGATTTGACGGCACACAAGAAGTGCCAAATCAATAAACCTATTTATTTATTATATATAGCACCTTGTCAACAATATCCAGCGATTTCAGATGCATCAGGTCCATGTTGTTTGATTGCTTACCCTCACGCACCGTCGTCGGAAAAAAGACTTGCTCAGTGAGGCCTATGCTGAATGCCATGTCAAATTAACGTCGGGAAAATATAAAGTTCTGGACCACGTGCGTAAAGTGAACTCCAGTCAATGAGCGGTGCATTAAAGTAACCCATGATCAAGACGTTAGGTTGAGCAGAAATCGTTCCATCTTTTCTATTAGGTTAGTGTTAGCCTCATGTTCACTTCTCCGTGAGCAATAGACAGTCAGAATGTCAAGACTATTTGATCCCGGTACCTTTATAGTGAGCCAGATAATCTCAGCACTGCATGCAAACCGTTCTGTTTTTCTGACACAAGCAGTTAGCGTTTAACGTAATTGACAACACCTCCGCTCTGTTGCTCTCTAATATCTCTTAGAAACACGTGAAGTCCTGATAGTAACAATCATTGGCCCTTCACGTGTTTGGACAACCTGGTTTCAGTCAAAGAGGTATTATTGGAGAAAAGTCCCAGATATGGATTTTCAATAAATTTAAATGGGACCACATATGCAGAACGTTGATGTTAACAAATGTGAGTTTCAGTTTGTTTGAGTTTTTGCGATGGTGTAGCTTGATTCTACATTTACGGAAGATCATTTATTCATAACTCGAGCATGATGTTATGATCTGTGGTATGAATCCCTAGACAACTTTCAGATAATCAGCATACATAAAGGGCTGAACATTCTGAATAAAAAATTCCATATAATTTTAAAAAGGCAAAATAAGAGTACGCATTTCTGAGTAACTCCACTTCTGACAACTTCAGGGTTGGAAATGACCTTGAAACGCTAAACTCGTATGCGAGATCCGAAATAAAAAGATATTAATTTCAAAAGTGTTACGGAGACGGGATCCACAGTTGAGTCATGGCCCAAGGTGGAAATGGTACGTGTTGACGTACGCCGAAATAAGCCAAGCCGACTGAGAAAAATGCGAAGGCAACCAATCGGTATGTTCCGCTGCACCAAGCACGCGTCAAGCCCCCACGCACGCGTGTGGCCCAAATTTGAGAAATTTCCGCCAGGGGTTTTCCAGCGTGAGAAGCGACCAATCAATGCGTGCAACGTTGTAAGCCAGGATGTTCTAGAACGCTCTCCATTACGATTGGTCAGAATGTTCGAGAAACCCGAGAACTAAATAAATAGACGAGAGTTGAGAAGCTTGCGAACTGATGTTTTCTGTTGGCCCAGAATAAAGTGTTTTTTTTTCCAGAAACCGGATTTGCATTCTCCTCTACCACACTTGTCGGGAGATAACAAACTGGTGACGCAGATGTCCGAACTTATGATTACAGCAGAAAAAATTCTGTACCGAAAATAGGCACTTCTATTTGAAGAGGAAGTCTTAAATGTGGAGGAAAAAGAGAAGTTCGAAGTTCTGCTTTTGAAGTTAGGCCAGGACGAACATAAGCGATACGTAAAGTTCATTCTGCCAAAGAAGCCAGTAGATATTTCATTTGAGGAAACGGTTAAGAATTTAAAATTGTTGTTTAGTTTCTCAAATTCATTATTTAATCGACGTTACTAGGGTTTTAACTTAGAACGGCAGCCTCACAAAGACTATTCTGACCTGGCTGGCCGATTGAATGACGCCTATCATCAAGCAGACATAGTCCACATATTAAGGCACTCCTTTTCATTAAATCAATAACTCTGTCGGAGGATGCTGACGTCCACACACGATTGCCCGCTCAGCTACATCAGAAAGCCGAGGTGACGGTGCAACAACTAGCAGAGGAGTGTGTCCGGATCGTGAACATCAAAAACGACATAAGGATGATCGGTGACGTAAACAGCCAACCTGTGCGTGTTTTTGAAACGAAAGCGAGCAGACCGAGGAGAACACTATTTTTGCAAAGAAACCAAAAACGGCTTGTTGGCAGTGTTGTGGGTTGCATTTCGTGTCAAATTGCCCATACCGCACGAGAAGGTGTTAAAAGTGTTCGCGGGTTGGTCACAAAGCGACACATTGTCGCGCAAAACAATCGAGTCCAGAGAAGAGATGCAATGTTATTGCGCAGCGCGATTCCCAGGTACTTAGTTGCGAAGACGGAAAATACCTGACGCTCAGTATTGATGGATAACCCGTTAGGCTGCAGGTCGACAAAGCCTCAGATCTCACGATAATCAGCATAGACATATGGGAGGCTCTTGGGTCGCCTGAACTGAAACCAACAGCCGTTCGTGCCTGGGCATCAAATAACACACAAATGCAATTTGAGGGTGTTTTCCAGGCCACTATAGTTTTTCGAGGACAAAGCCTGTCTCACAGACATTTACGTCTCGAAGTCCGAAAACGATCGGCTTGGCAACAAGACCATCTCACAGTTGGGTCTGTGGTGTCGACCATTCCAGGAGATATGCTGTGCTGTAAACATTACGGAAGAGGACCTGAGGAAAAATATGCCGAACGCATGGAGATGTCAGTCGGAACGTGCACAAAAACTACAGTTAGTTTGAGGGTGAAGCCAGGGAAGAAGCCAGTATTCAGACAGAGTCGACGCGTTCCATTCGCAGTACAATCAGCTGTTGAGATAGAACTGGAACTTTTACAGCAGAATGGCATTATCTGCCCCACAAACTATTCAGCGTGGGTAGCCCCGATAGTGGCGGTAAAGAAGCCTAACGGGTGAATAAGGTTGTGCGCAGATTATTTAACTGGGTGAAGTGACGCTTTAGAACACTTACATTACCCTTTACCGACTGTAGAACACATTTTTGCGACGTTGAATGGAGGAAAAAGTTTTTCGCAAGGATTGATCATTCTGAGGCATATCTACAGCTACTGGTTGATGAGGCTGCGCAGGAGAGGTTGACAATTAATACACATAAGGGTCTATTCAATTAGACTCGTCTTAACTATGGCGTCAAAACGGCGCCCAATATATTCCAGCAGCTTATGGACACCGTTGCTGACTTGGATGAAATTTTGGTCGTCGGTCGTACAGACGAGGAGAGGCTTCAGAGACTCGATAAGGTCATGGAAAATCTTATTGATTATGGCCTGAAAATAAACTTTGAGAAGAGCGAGTTCCTTCGAAAAAAATCCACTACTTGGGAGTTGTGGTAAGCGAGGCAGGACGCTCACCAGATCCAGAGAGAGTTACAGCATTCAAAAATGTGAAGGTGCCAAAGAATGTAGTGCGAGCTACATTCATTTATGGGCTTTGGTCAGCTACTACTTGCCATTTATTGCAGGGCTGCACAACTTAAAAGCCACCTTTGAACCGACTGCTTTGTAAAGATGCAAAATTTGACTGTCAGGAAGCGTTTTGACAGTATCAAGGCGAAGATTACTGGAGTCAACTGTGCTCTACATTTCGAAGCCGAGAAGGAAACTATTGTCCAGGTGGATGCATCTGAGTACGGGTTAGGGCGGCGTTCTCCTTCAGAAGGATTCGGACGGAAAAATTTTGCCCTTAATGCATGTCGCCAGAACACTCAAAAGGCAGAAAAGAAACTACAGTCAAATCGAAAAAAGAGGCACTGGCGATCATCTTTGCAGTACAGAAATTTCATCAGCTCATTTTACGGTAGACATTTCGTCCTCCACACAGATCATCAGCCATCCTCTTGAGTTATGACTTCACAATTCAGTACGTGCCCACTCAGAAGTTCGGGGCTCCAGATGCCTTATCGCGACTGAGCGTAAGCGACGAAAATCAGGAAGATGTGGTGATCGCAAGCACTTTGATACGAGACGACGAAGAATTTAGAGGTGTCATACGGCAGGTGCCCCTCAAAGCCGAACATATCAGAGCAACCACCACAGCAGACCCACTATTACGCAAGGTAAATGAGTTTATTCGGAAAGGTTGGCCGAATGAAGATAAGGTACACCCAGCTATAAGGCCCTTCAGGAACTGGAAGGAGCAGTTGTACATCACCGAATAATGTATAATGTATGATGGTAGAGTGGTGATTCCAGCCAATTATCAACAACAAGTTTTACGTGAACTTCACACCGGACACCAGGGTATGACTCGTATGAAACAACTGACCCGAAGGTACGTATATTGGCCAGGAATTGATAATGATGTTGAATCTTTCGTTCGGAGTTGCGGTCCGTGTGGACGTTTCGCTAAGAATCCACCAAAAGTACCACCCGTGCTATGGCCGGAGGTGACGAGACCGTGGACTAGAGTCCATATAGACTTCGCTGGACCATTTTTCAACCGCATGTTTCTAGCAGTCGTCGACGCATGGTCAAAGTGGGTAGAAGTTTTTGATGTTGCGGCAGCCACTGCTGAGGTCACATCAAAAAATACGAAAGAACTTATCTCCAGATATGGCATTCCCACAGAGATTGTGACGGATAACGGCACCCAGTTTATGTCATCAGTGTTCCGACAGTTGTGCCAGAAATGGGGAATCCGATATGTGACGTCACCGCCATTTCATCCCCAATCGAACGGTCAAGCAGAACGTTTTGTTTACACCTTCAAGGGAGCTATGAGAAAGATGTGGAACGCAGGGGTTAAAATGGACGACCTCAACACGTTCCTTCTGGCCAACAGAACAAGCCCAAAAATGAGCTTGGTGGTCAAACACCAGCCGAACGTTTTCTGTGTAGACAACCTGATGTACGACTACAGTACCTAAAACCTCAGCTTCGACTTTCCCATAAGCCAAAAGACTATTTTCGGGAGGGAAAAGAGGTGTTTGCCCGAATTTATAACCATGGCGAGAAACCGTGGGTAGAGGGCATTATCAGAAAGTCGAAAGGCATTGTCTTCGAGATGGAAACGGCAACAGGGATAATTAAACGACATGTGAACCAGCTTAGAAGGAGGTTCACCACGGATGGCCAAATAGCCCTCGATTTGCTATGTGACACTTTTGAGGTCCCTACCCCCGAAGAAGGCACAAGGCCGATACCGACTCCCGTCCACAAGAGTCATAGAAAAACACAACCACCAAAAAACTCATCGTGGACCCGAAGAAGAAGCGATATGAGGTCCACCTTTCAAAAGCGGGAGGTGTTACGGAGACGGGATCCACAGTTGAGTCGTAGCCCAAGGCGGAAATGGCACGTGTTGACGCACGCCGAAATAGGCCAAGCCGGCTGAGAAAAATGCGCAGGCAACCAATCGGTATGTACCGCTGCACCGAGCACGCGTCAAGCCCCCTGGCACGCGTGCGGCCCAAATTCGAGAAGTTGCGCCGCTGCACCGAGCACGCGTGTGGCCCAAATTCAAAAAGTTTCCGGCCGGGGTTTTCCAACGTGAGAAGCGACCAATAAATGCAAGCCACGTTGCAGGCCAGAAAGTGCCAGAACGGTCTCCGTCACGATTGGTCGGAATGTTCGAGAACTCCGAGAACTAAATAAATAGATGATAGTTGATGAGCTTGAAATCTGCTGTTTTCTGTCGGCCCAGAATAAATTGTTTTGTTCCAGAAACCGGTTTTGCCTTTTCCTCTATCACACCCGTCGGGATATAACAGTTACTGTATTAAAAAAGAGGCATTCACTATAAAATATAGGTCAAAAGCGAAATTGAGAGCAATCTACTCGTGCACATGCCACAGCGAACGACGACGGATATTTAAGATAAGTAATCATTATGAATGGCCGGAGCTCGGAGCACAACTGCTATCGACCGGCGCTCGCGCCTGGGTAGGAAATCGTCAGCCTGGTGAGTCGTTTAAATTGCTAAAACACACGCGCGAATCAACCAATCACAACCCAGCTCCGGGCACCAGAGAATTTACTATCTGGATGACACACCGCTACCAGAGGTAGAGGCTCAGAAAGATCTAGGAGTATGGATCACGCCCACATTGAAGCCATCGTTCCATTGCTCAAAAGTAGCAAAATCTGCCATGTTAAGCTTGTATCTAATAAAGCGAGCGTTTGCAAATTTCGACAAAGAGTGCTTTAATAAGGTCTTCGGGATGTTCGGGCGACCACAATTGGAATTTGCCATGGCAGTTCGACCGTCGATTTCGACGAGGTCCACCGTATGCTCCACACCAGGTGGTGCAGGGACGGTGACTTGCGCGTGAATTAGTTTTAAGTGATAGTAGCCTTGCGCTGCAGCTACCGCATCTCTCCTCCTCCCCACCTGAGTCCGGTGTCAAGACAGAGTCAAGAAGACCGGAGATGGGAGAGGGCGCAGGTGGCTGGCGCGGCCTAAGCCGCCCCTGGGCGTGCCACCACACCTGGCTCGGATCCCACGGAGTGGGAGTGCCATAAAGGCCACATTAAGAAGGAGCCATTGCAACCTGACTCTCAGTCCGCCAGTCAGCCACTCCACACAAAACACACATTGGGCTGACCACGCGGTCCGAGTTATCCCGTCAGTTGGCAACCTTCCAAGCCACGGCTTTTAGCGCACCGTGATAGTTTCAAGCTCGTCAGATTGTTTATAGTGAGGAAAAATACGCTGAGCTCTCGACTCACTTTCCCCACCCCCCACAATCAGACCACTGTCCGAGCCAGTCAGTTGCCTGATGTGGGAGTGGGCGCATTGGCTGACGGATCGGCGTACCCGTCTTCGCGCGCCACAGCACGACCTGGCCCCCCATAACGCACACACACCAGGATTCACAAACTCAGGGATATGGAGCAGCCATCGCCGTCTGACTCCCAGTTCACTGGTCAGCCACTCGACACACACAGCACATACACCGAGCCGACGGCGTGGTCTGGTGGAAGCGTCAGATTGGCAGATCTCTCAGCCACGGTTTCTAGGAAACCGTGATATACCGTGGTAAATGGTGATTGTGAGAGTGTTGTCGATGCATTGGTGTAGGTAGTGTGCGCTGATGTAGGTTAGCCTACGGTGGTTTACCGGAGGTTGTCATGGAGGCGCATGTGTCCCTAATAGGCCCATGCGGTGTGTAAATGTGCGAAAGCAGTTAGGGCAGTGAAGGCGGGCACGTCGACTGTATGTCGGAGCCCCAGGCACTGGTTCACCAGCCTCCATGCGATGGATTCGCAGGTGACCGACCAGGCCGATGCGTGAGTTGAAGTTGCGGGTTCAGTGTGGGCAGGAGAAATCGGTAGAGGCTGGGAGGATGTCATTGCTGGTAGTGGGGGTGGCAGGGGCACTAAGAATGGCAGGAGCGGAGGGTGTGCATGGTGTATCGGTGTTGTCGGCATTGTGGTTAATTCCGCTGTTATGGATGCGCATGTGACCGAATAGGCCTATGCGATGAGTGAATGCGCGAGGACAGTGAGGGCAGTGGAGGCGACGACCTCTGCTGTGTGATGGTGCTCCAGGCACTGGCTCACCGGTCTCTGTACGATGTATTCGCAAGTGACCGACCAGGCCGATTCGTGAGGTGAATGTGCGGTCGCATTGAGTACAGCTTAGAGAGATTCCCCATCGCTGATGGTGGTGGTGGTGGTAGTGAAGGCGGTGGTGGTTGCGGTGGTAGGGGTAACAGGCGATGAGTAGATGGATGTGGTCTCTGTGATGGTGGGAGCAATGGAATTGATGACAGGAGTGAGGGTAGGGGAGTCAGAAGGAGGGTTAGCAGAATTTGACGTAGAAATTGGAATTGTCGGATTGTTTGTGCATTGCGTCCGAAGATGTCCAACCAGGCCGATTCGCGCGCGGAAGATGCGTTGACAGAGCGGGCACGTTGGCAGGGCCTGGGCATTGGCGGTGTTGGTCCGGGGCGCTGGTGACTTTCGTGCCGCTCTTTTGGCCTTGGCAGCGGCGATCCGGTTGGCCTCATAGATCGCTGAACCAGTCTTCACTGATCTTCTCCATGCCGGTCTATCCTGGGCGAGGTCCTCCCAGGTCGCAGAGTTGATTTGCAGTTGCTTCAGCGATGTCTTCAAAGTGTCCTTGTAGCGTCGTTTTTTTGACCTCCCTGCCTGCGAGAACCCGTAGCGACATCACCGTAGAAAAAGTCGTTTGGGTAGTCGCTCGTCGTCCATTCTTACCAGGTGGCCGCTCCATCGCAGTTGCACTTGCCTCAGCATGGCATGGATGCTGAGGATTCCGGTCCGCTCCAGGACTTCCGTGTCCGGGATCCCTGTCTTGCCATCTCAGCTTCAGTATTTTGCGGAGGCAGCTGAGATGAAAGTGATTCAGCTTCCTGGCTTGGTTCGAGTAGACGGTCCAGGTTTCCGCTCCGTAAAGGAGTGTCGACAAGACGACGGCCTTGTACATCTTCAGTTTGGTGTTCAGGTGAATACCGTGGCGATTCCACACGGAGGACTGCAGCCGGCCGAAAGCCTGACTAGCTTTTGGAGATCCGTTGGGCAACCCTCGTCATCGATTCTCGTGTTGCGCGACATCGTGCTTCCTAGATAAGCGAAGGTTTCCACGTTTTTTTGAGTAGAGCACCGCTGACATAGATTCGAGGAGCATTGTATTCTGCGCTGGGTGGCGGCTGGTGGATGACAACTGTTTTGGCTGTACTGATTGTTAATCCAAAAATCGGCGCAGCCTCCGGCGAAGAGGTCCATGCTCCTTTGCATGTCCTCCTCTGTCACGGTGTTAAGGGCGCAGTCGTCCGCGAAGAGCAAGTCATGGACTGTAGTCGTAGACACGCGCGTTGGAGCCTGCATACGCCGACTGTTGAGAAGGTGCCCGTCAGTTCTGTAGGCGATGCGGATACCAGGCTGCTCATCACGGTAGGCGTCCATCAGCATAGCTGAGAACATGAGACTGAAGAGGGTGGGGGCCAGTACGCAGCCCCTGCTTCACTCCGTTGGTCACTGCGAATGCTTCGGATACCGTCCCGTTGTCAGTGACGCGCGCCGTCATCCCGTCATGAAGCTGACGTACCATGTGCGTGAACCGCTTAGGACAGCCAAATTTCTGCATGACTTTCCACAGTCCGTCACGATTCACCGTGTCAAAGGCTTTCGTTAGATCCACGAAGGTAGTGTATAGGTGAGTTCGCATCTCCTGACACTTCTCTTGTAGCTGGCGGGCGGCAAAGATCATATCGGTTGTTCCGCGGTGTCGGCGGAAGCCACATTGGCTTTCCGGAAGCAGGCCCCTGCTCTAGGTGACCGTTAAGACGATTGAGAAGGATACGGGCGAAGATCTTCCCCGCGATGTTGAGCTAACGAGATGCCTCTGTGATTATCACAGAGTTGCCGGTTCCCCTTCCGTTTGTAGAGATGGACGATGGTCGCGTCTTTGAAATCCTGAGGAACTTGTCCTTGGTGCCACATCTCCTGGAAGAGTGTTGTGAGTTCTGCCATCAGCCGGGGCCCACCGTGCTTGTATACTTCCGGTGGGATTGCGTCAGATCCCGGTGCTTTACCGCTGGAAATCTGCTGCACGGCCCGGATGGTTTCTGGTAGGGAAGGCGGGAGATCCAGGTCATTGTTCGTGTCCACTTGAGGGAGCTGGTCAATGGCAGCATCGGAGATGGCTGATGAACAGTTATGACATTTCTGAAGTGCTCGGCCCAGCGCTTCAGAATTTGCGATTTCTCTGTCAGCAGTGTTGTGCCGTCAGAGCTGAGCAGCGGTGCGGACCCCCTTGATACACGGGCCGTAGATGGCTTTGATGGCTTTGAAAAAGTTTTTTTCATTTCATTGCGGTCCGCATACCCCTGGATTTCCTAAGCCTTTCGGATCATCCAGGCATCCTGCATCTCCCGCAGCCGTTGTTGTACAAGGCGCCTGCATCTGAAGAAGGCTGCTTTGGTGGCGTCAGTTCGAAGGTCCATGTAGGCTTTGTGTAGTCTATTCTTCTCCGCGAGTAAGTTGCTGATGTCGGCGTCATTGTCGTCAAACCAGTCCTGGTGTCGACGGTGTGCGCGTCCGAGTACATCGAGGGCGGTGGACTGGATGACATTTCGCAGTTGACACCATCGTGTCTCCACGGTAGCGTTATCATCTGGAGCATGCAGGTCCTCCAGTTTCTCGGTTATTTGGTTGCTGAAATCAAAAACAGTGAGCAGGCAAATTTAATAAAAAGAGTATTTAACTTACATGGCGACCTCTTACCTTGGGGCCTTCGTCGGGGTTGCAGTCGGAGCCTCATCTGGGAGATGACAAGGCGGTGATCTGTCCAACCATCGGCATCGCGGATCGCCTTGGTTACCAGCACGTCCTGTCGATCTCGCCTCCGGACGAGAACATAGTCCAGCAGATGCCAGCGCCGCGACCGAGGGTGCATCCACGTGGCCTTCTCCCGCGTCGGAAGGCGGAAGAAGGTGTTGGTCAACAGGAGACGGTGTTCCGCACACGTGCGCAGAAGAAGGAGGCCATTATCGTTACAGCTACCGAGACCGTGGGGACCCAGCACTCCCTGCCAGGCAGCGTGGTCCGTCCCGACGCGGGCATTGAAATCACCAAGGACAATTAACTTGTCCTCTTTCGGCACAGTCGCCAGCAAGGCGTGCAGGTCCTCGTAGAATTTGTCCTTCGCCGCATCAGAGCTCGTCATTGGGGAGCGTAGGCGCTGATTATGGTGGCGAACTGGTCTCCCCGAAGAGGCAGGCGGAGGCTCATCAGGCGATCATTGATACCCTGCGGCAGACAGGGCAGACGTCCCACGATGTCGTTACGAATGGCAAAGGCAACACCAGCGTCGCGTCGCTCTGCCTTTGGCCGGCCGCTCCAGAAGAAAGTGTAGCCGGCCCCCACCTCCTCCAGCTGACCCTGTTCAGAGAATCGGGTCTCGCTGAGAGCAGCAATGTCCACCTTGTAGCGCACCAGTTCCCCGAGCGACTAGCGCCGTCCTCCGTTCCGGCCGGTTGCTCTTAGGATTGTCTAAAAGGGAACGAACATTCCAGGCTGCTAGTGTGAGTGGACTCACCCGAGCAGCCTGGAGAGTATGGCGAGGGGGATGGGGACGGGGGGGTATTGTTGTTTGTTTGAGTTTTTACGACCGCGTAGTTTGCGATCTGCGAGCCGCGGCCGGCTGCAGAAGACGTGAGAACCAGCATTTTTTTAGGGCACATTTTCTAGCCCCCTTCCTCCGCGAGGAGGCAAGCAGTGCTATCCCTAAATAGGGCTGCTCGGACATCCCAGACGGCTGCCGAACTCCACTATGGGTCACGGTTTTGTTTTTAGTGGAAGAACGACCCGAGTTAGTCTGGGCCGCCTACGGGGTTGCTGTCGCCCCCCACCGTAGGACTTTTTGAGAGGGGGGAGGTGGGAAGTTCGGGAGTCAGGCATACCGGGTGTGGAGGCACACACAACACCGGAGACCCTCACCTGGTTTAGCCCGCCGGTCGTGACGGTTGCCCGGGGTGTGGCCGCTGGGAAGAACCCAACTTCGAGGAGCCACAGGTGAGAGTTGGGTACCAGTTAGAGGCGGCCACAGGAGCATTCACCACCTGTACGAGACAAATGGAGCGACCAAATGCTATCTGTGTAGTGCTACCCCTACAACTAGTACCCCTACACTAGTACCCCTATACTGATAATATCACTCTGACGACGTCAAGTTATAACAACCTATAGAATATACGGTTACTGGTGAAAGAGTTCGTTAAATCAGTCGCTTTAGCAACCGACGCTGCCAAGGCACAGTGCTTTCTAGTTGCGCCTCTGACCAGATGAAGCAATCTCCCCCAGATTAATGTCTGTCAGTCTAGAGAAGTGGACAGTTTGAAACACCTCGAGGCCAAAATATTATAAAACTAACAGAATGTGAAAGACTTCAGGGCCTGAATCGAAGCTGCATGGAGGATTTACGTAAATCCTATAAGTTACTATGGGTAAGGCTCGATATCTCAGCCGTTATAAAGATCAGGCTGTGCCAGAAATAAGTCCAGCTTGTTGTGCATGTTTGTGAACACTGGGTTGTGAAGAGTCCCGCTGTCATTTTATCTCCAAGTGCTCTGGAAATTGAATAAAAATATTTCCTGTCGTTTTGGGTAACTGATATAACAAAAAAAGTGGCTTTTAAGGAAGGGCCTTTACTGAAGCAAATTCGCCAGAGATCCAACTAGGGCTGATTCGTGCAGCATTTCTGTGCGAATGCAGTCACCGGGTTTCTATTATGAAAATCAAGGACAGCAAGTAGACTAGCATTATTGTTTAAGGCATTTTGTCCACGGTATGAATTAAAACATGCGTAAACAACCTGACTTATTGGTTCAGAAAAATCGGCTGCTACTCTGTTTACGGAATTCAACGACAACAAGCGTTTCCGATTACTCAACATCAGATTGGCGCAGTAATTGAACTCTCGGCAATACACCGAAAACCGAAAGAAAACCAATTCAAAATGGTAATGGGAGGAGTATGACAACATCTGCATGTCTGGATATGGGGTGAGGAATAACGGTCTAGTTCCGTCAGAGACATGGGGAGGGTGAGCCAGTGGGTAATTTTTTACGTTTCCTTCATGTACTGCGACGTGGTAGGATGTGGATATTAACACGTAGGAGTTAACTGGGACCATGGTAGCAGGAAAGCTCGGACTAAGGTCTACTATTCGATATAGCTAAGGGAATACGGGAGAACTAGCTACATTCTGTTGTCAAAGACCTTGCTTACTATAGATTTATATATTGATGATATCTTTGTATAAATTAAAGAGAAACTTGATTTGGAAACACTCCTGCATAAGGTTAATTAAGCCCACACAGCGCTAACCACTTGGCAAACCAATAGGAAGAATGCCGTCCCTTCCTGGACATCTGACGCAACAATTGGCAAAGGAAACATGGATAGGGCCAAATACAGTTTTCGCCATGCATCAGAATAGAAGCTTAATCGACTGCCCAAGCATCCGAGCTAGAAGAACATGCACTCCAGATACGCTGGAGAAAAAACTCGAGCTTATACAAAACGTTATTTTAGCCAGTATTTTTCCTGCCCTGTTTAGTACGAGATATATGGAAGAAACTCCACCAAGACCTGATATGTTGACGACTGAAAAAACGATATTCCACACATAAGCACTTTGAGGTAATCCAGCAACCGGAATCAGACAAAGTCAATCGAACTCCACTATTGTGCACACGTACGCAGCGGCTAAGTTAAGAGTAATTTTCTCAGGCAATCTGCTTCTTTCCCTTTGAGGTAAGGGATAGACTGGCCTTTAAAAACCTCTTCAATTTGCATTTTTCATCCTCACATGCTCACGTGAAGCAAGTTATATTGATGGAACAACTAGGCTACTATCAACGCGAATTTCAGAACTTCATCCTGACTGGATAAACTGAAGCTGACAAAATCCACCACAAGCGCGGTTGAATCTCACCTGATTTTTAGTGTGCATCAGGTAGACTCCAATCAGGCATCTTAAGTCAAGTGCCCGAACAAGCTGAGCC